>VXAA01006955.1:993319-1003618 GCA_013399115.1 Anseranas semipalmata
AGAGGTTCTTTTGTTCTGAGGATGGTGGTAGTTCCTAGCAGCTCTAGCTTCAGACCAGGCCTCCAGTATTTGGGTATGGGTCATATAATTATGAAAAGAAGACAGCCCCTGCCCTTATAGAGCAAACCACTGTGAACACTCTGAACCCCTGACTGCCCTGAACACTCTGAACCCCTGAACCCCTGACTGGGAGAAACTCTTGCAGATGGATTCTTAATTGCCTGGTGCCAGTTTGAAGAGAAGATAAATGCAATTGAAACCCATTTTAATCCCCCTTGTTGTTAGCAGAGCTGAAGCAATAGGACTTAGCACTGTACAGGTCTGATTCTTGTTTGCTCAGACCATAAGCTGGCCTGACCAGTGCTCAGAGGTCTTTTAAGCTGTATTCTCTTTGCTTCATTTTCTTCAGGTCATTGAACTGGTGGACAACAAAGACATGTAACATGATCAACGGAACAGATGGGACATCCTTTCATCCACTGATTAGCAAAGATGAGAACATTTACATCTTTTCTTCTGATTTCTGCAGGTAAGAAGAGGAAAATGTCATCACTCAGACTTTACAGCAGAGCACTTATGTCCATTCCTGTTGAGGTTTTGTGTTAGGCTGATATTTTTCCTTCCATCATTTTATTTAACAGTGTTAGTGATCAGTATTCATTTGTGCTATGAAGGATGAGAGAGTTAAACCAAAAAAAAAAAACCCAATCTGTATCAAGTTAATGAGGTGTTATTTGTAAAGAAAGGTAAAGTGAAAATTTGAAAGATGACTGGAAAGACAGGCTGGACTGCCTGGCAAGGCTTGTAATGAGGGCAACAGAAGGATTTGTATGAACCTTGCCTGAAGCTTCTTTCTCTCCAAAATCTTCCCCTCTGTTCTGCTTTTTAGAGAACCCAGATGGCCTTCTTCAGAGATGCATGACTTGAAACAGTGCTATTTAAAATGCAACAATATGCAGGAAAAGCACGGTGTTTCCTTCCATATGTTCCACCTGCTGGTCAACTCCCTTCCAAGTTTCCCTGTCTGTGGAAAACAAAAATGATCTGAAATTCTCTATTTAAATCGATACACGTGTGTTATGCTACCAAATTTGTGCCTTCCCTCTGTTCTATTTTGCCCAGCTGTGTTCCTTGCTTTGTCCCTCCCAGTAGCACGTACCAGCACTGCCTCACACAACACACAGTAGGAACATGGGGACCTGACTGAAACCCCAAAATGCTGAAGGCAGGCGTCAGTGTCCATGGAGCAGCACAGTTAGCGCAGGATTGTCCATCTTGTGCAGCAGCAGAGCGATGAGATGTGTATGTGATGATCAAAACCCTATTAAATTGAACACAGAAGATCATTGGAATGGGCTTAGGCCAAGCCTGTAGCTTACTGTAAACCGAAGTAGATACGCAGGCATCAACAAAGAGACATCTGCAGCAGATATTAGCATGTGCTCAAGACTAACAAGTCTGGTTTTTCTCCCTTCCAGATCTTTTTACATGGTGTATGACAGCTCAGGAAGTGTTGCAGGCATCCCAACCTACCGCTTTGTGCCCTCTCCTATGGTGTTTGCCAACACCACCGTTAACCCAGACAATGCTGGATTCTGTGTGCCACCAGGAAACTGCCCCGGCACTGGTGTTCTCAACGTCAGCATCTGCAAGCAAGGTATGTTACCAGGCGGTGGAAGCAGAATGGGAGGCCATCAGTGGGAACATATTTCTCCTTTCTATCTGAAATACATGAGGACAGTTTGATGAGGCCTGTAGGGATGTGACTGTACTCAGTGAAATCAGTCACCAACAAGTGGTTGGTTGGCTGGTGTTAATCTGCACAAGTGAGGAAATGTGATCTGACGGGATGTTCCTGTGAGATGTCATCAGCTCCAGCAACAATATAAATCAAAGAAATCAGAAGGAAGTACCAGGATCCATACTGAACATCTTGGGCATTTGTAGTCTGCTCTTATCCAGGTAGCTGTCACATCTGCGTGGCTGAATGAAAACAGTGCAAAAGACCAGCGTGCAAGCCAAGAAGCTGTGCTGATGCTGCACAAGGGAAAATATGGCTTGTTCTGAGGACGGGGAGTCAGAGTGTTAATTCTGTAGTCCCAGAATGGACTTGTCTTTGCTGTGTAAATAGCACAGTGCGAAGAGTTTTGAGGTCCTCAAAGACTTCCTCAAATCTTGCTCTTTTTTAAATGCTGATTTTCTGTGTTTTCACATTCCAGGTGCTCCCATATTTCTATCAGCTCCACATTTTTACCAAGCAGAGCAAAAGTTTATAGAGGACATAGAAGGCATGCACCCATCAAAGGAATATCATGAGACGTTTGTGGACATCAATCCTGTAAGTACAGCCTTTTTTAAAGGGTTACACAGGCAAATCCAAGCTCATGGGTTTAGGTCGCCTTCTTGGATGGTGTCTATTGACGTAGCCCCATTGACCTCAGTGAAGCTGTGTTAGTTTATGTGGAACTATTCGTATGTGCTTGTATAGAGCAAACTTTGCTGGATAACAAGAATTAAAATGCTTTTCCTATCATGCCTGTGCAATTAGAGATGCCATCAGACCAGTACTGATGAGATGAAGGGCTTAAAATATTTCTGAGAAGCAGATGAGGCTACTTTTCCTGTTCACCGTGCCATCCCAGCCACTGGGGTATTGTCCTGACTGTATTTTCCACATGTTGAAGAAGCTAGGTGGACTCAGACAGCAAATCAGTAAAGATTCAGTGGATGTTGGACTCAATTTAGATAGCATGAAGCCATTGAAGGAGTGATGCAGAACTGTGGTGATTATGTCTTTCATGGAAGTTTACAGAGTTTTTGGTAATCTCACCATGAGATGTCAGAAATAAAGAAGCTTGCAACTGATGGTCTGTGGTTTTATACTGTACTCTAGATCCACACATCTGAAGGTAGGTCAAGGGAAAGAGAAAAATCGTGACCTCCCTAGTTCACAGAAAGAGAGGAGTCTGACTCATCAGGATGTTATGGAGGAAATTGCATAGTTTCTCTCAACATCTAGCGCAGATGCTGCTTGACATCTGATTTGGTGCCAGGCTCTTCCTGTTAGCCAGCTTCTATTTACCCAGCTCTTTTGAAGTATTAGTGTAAAACGAACTCTGTGCCTCCTCACTCCCACCCACCCCCACAGACTAAATTTGGCTTCTTGAACAAGGAATGTATTTCTGTGCATCCAGTTGCAACCTTTATTATAGTGGTGGCAATACTGTGAGAAGTGTTTCATTCTCATCATCTTTGTGGCCATACACTCTCATTCATTGTGATCAGTATCTGCTTGTCACCCTGCAAAAAGAAAGGTTTCTCTTGTGGCTGAGATTGCAGGGTCTTTGCACAGTATTCAGAGACCAGAACAAGCAGCAGTAGGTGGTAACCTTTTCCAAAACTACAGCTGGATCTGAAAGAAGGGGGATCCGTCTGTAGCTTAAGTGTGGGTTCACATAGCACGATGGCACCCCTATTTCTGTTGTAGCCTCTTCACATCTGCTTAAGTCAGAGGCAGACTGAAATCTGGGCATGTGAGATACAAGAGTATCTTGCAAGAGTATCTTCCCTTGGTGAAGGGAAATAAATAATAACCCTAAGTGGGGCTTGTATTGCCTTGTCAAGTCCACACCAGTGTAACTATTAGGCTATATTCTCCTATTATTTCATGCTTACTCTTTTTTAAAGAAAAAAAATAATTCACTGCTTTCTTCTATTCCCCAGCTGACAGGGCTTGTCCTGCAAGCAGCCAAGCGGATGCAGATCAATGTTCATGTCAGAAAATTACCTGAATTTTTGTAAGTGTTCTGTGCTGCTGGGTGGATATCTCAGATCTGATTTCATACTAAAAATGAATTTGTCTGCAGTGTTCAGATGGAATAT
Source organism: Anseranas semipalmata (assembly GCA_013399115.1). NCBI lineage: Eukaryota > Metazoa > Chordata > Aves > Anseriformes > Anseranatidae > Anseranas > Anseranas semipalmata. The sequence goes on from VXAA01006955.1 coordinate 997,202, forward strand.
TGGTTGGAGAGAGAAAGTGAGAGAGAGAAATTTAGTCAAATCTTAATTGCAAATGGCAGTATGCCCTTCAATCACAGTCCAAGTGGCTATTGCAGTTCCTTCTGCACAGTAAAGACAGTATTCAAGAAAAGCAAGTTGCTGGAGACAAGTTACTCATGATGCTTGGGGTGGCATCAGTCATATTACATTGATACAGCTCAAAGAGAGGGTCTGCCACAGTGGAGTGGGGCTAGAACTCGGAGAGCTGCTCACTGTAGTGAGGACATGCCATCCTACTCTTCACAGCTTTCAGGAGGCAAAAATAGTGCAGATGCCTTCATTTTTTGGCAGTGGCCACATGAAAACCAAATGAGAAGGCATGACCCCTTCCAAGTAGAAAATCAAGTGGTGTGTCTCAAAACAGCCAGCAAGTCCTACTGAAAACTTGGGAGGGAGGGCTCGTTTGATCAGGTAGAGAGAAAGACCTTGCCTGCAAGTGCATTGGTATGATAAAGAGAAACCGTAGTCCTGAGACTTAGGCAGTCAGTACAACCCTGCAAATGGGAACAGTGTGTGATCCCAAATAATGTGCGAGTAAAATAACCTCTCTTCTTCTTGTTCCAAGCGGATTCTGCCTGGTTTTCTGGGTGTCTCAGTTTAAGAGGGATGTCCCCAGACTGTGGCTCAGTTGTGCAGGAATACTTTTCCCTTCATCATGTGTCTTCTGACGTTGATTTCATTGTTGCCAATGCCATATGGTAGCTATCCTATACTCGGCTTATTGGCACAGCTTTGCCACACGTTATTAACTAAAAAAGAAGTGTTTTAATCACCCCAATCCTTTTTGGATGGTCGATGTTTCTTCAGAGTAGCACCACCTTGTTTTCTAGTGCCCAGGAGCTGTTGCATTAACACAATTTAGAAGTAAGCTGTTATTTCATGTGTGCCAAACTTTTTTTTTTCCTGCTCTGTGCATCTTGCGTGGACAATAGTTTCTGTGTTTTACAAATATAAGTAACCTTCAACATCAGCTTAGCTTAGCATTCCTGCTGACTGGCACAAATCTGTCATTCAGTTAGTTATTAATGAGCCTCTTATGTATCCCTCTTTTTCTCTCACCACCAAATCCCAAAACAGAAATTATTTAGCATCTCGAAGATTGAGATAGTTCTGCTCTAGTGGGGAGGCGAAAATCAGATCCAGAGTTTCTTTAGGGACAGTTTCCTTGCTCATCGTTCTACTATAATCTGTTTTCAGAACCCTCAAGTTGAAAAGTGAAAAAAACATAATTTCTTATTGTTTTTCTGTATAGTGAAACAGGCAACATCCGAACACTAATTTTCCCAGTGATGTATCTAAATGAGGTAAATATTTTTATTATTTCTTTGAAGCTTTGTGGCATGTTTATGCTAGCAAAAATACTGTCTTTGAGCTAACCAGGTAAAAAATACATTTTTTCTTGTGGTTTTATATACTGATAGGTAGGAAGCTGTTGTTGATTCTTACTAACATCCTCCTGTTGCTTTTTGACCACTGCATTGAGTTTAGTACTGGAAAACACTCTGTCAGGTTATCTTTTTAATTGCAGAGTATTGGCCATCTGGAAGAGGGCTACTCAGGTGAAGAGGCAGAAGGCTTGCAGGATCACATCTTTTTTTTGGAGACTTCTTTGAATGCAGTAGTAGTAGAGTCTGTGCTGTAGTTGTATCACTGAATTCATTGGATTCAGGGAACACTCAAGGGGACTAGCTTTGATGATACATGCCATTATTCTAGGTATTGCATTCCTAAACTGAACATTCAAAGTCACTACTTCCTTTAGAAATGCAGAGCAGATTATCCCTGTGGCCACAGGAGAGCTAAGGATTCTTAGAGGGAAGGTATATCAAGAAGCAATGAAGCAGAGGTGGAGAACTGTGGAAGTTTTGTTACCCTATACCTCACAAAAGTAAAATGGCCTAAAATAAAGATATAAATAGTAATAAATAATAATAATAATAATTATAAGTAATAAGAATAGAAATAAATAACAGAAATAAATAGCGGAAATAAATCTTCTCCATCTTTCTCTGCTCCAGAGTGTTCTGATAGATGAAGTATCTGCCACCAAACTCAAGCACGTCTTGCTGGAAGCCAGTGTTGTAACTGGAATCCCCTTTGTAATCATGGCTATCGGAATTGTTTTTGGGATTGTTTTTATTGTGCTCGTGTGCAGGTCCCGGGGAACAAGTGAAGAGGTAAGTAGCATTTGGATTCAACCTTGCTTACTGTATGTTTGTCTGTGTTTGATTTTCTTTTGGTTGATTTTACTTCTTCAGTATCTTTTTGCACACAAACATTTTTATGTGTTGTTTTTGTTTAAAACGACCTTTCTAGGGAAGGGAAGTTTTAATAGACTCAGAATAAATGCACGAAAACAAAGGAATGCAGCTAATATACGAAACATGGTAAGGCAGGTAGTATCTTCTGTGCCTGATTCCCTTGCTGATAGTAATAAAAAAATAAAAAATCAGCCTGTCTAGAGGACCCTGAAGGGTAAGATGCAAAAAGTTCATCATATTCGCTGAACATTTAATCACAGGTAATCTGACAGTGTTCTCAGTAGAAACAATTGTCTTATGCCAGTTGATTATTTTTCAGAATCGTAATGCAAATTTCTGACCAAAGAACAGATGACTTTTACAGACAACAGCACACAGACAGTTTTATCCAGACAATACTAGTTTGTGCGTCTGTTTATGAAAAGTCCTGTTACAAAATGACATGCTGGCATTAAGGCTGTTAGTTAGCAATGCTGAAAGCCAAAATTTCGCCCTAATAGTTAAGACAGTAGGGTTCAGATGAGACAAACTCTGGATCCTTTGGTTAGAGGAATAGACTGGGTACTCTAGTAGGCTGTTTTCTCCCTGTAGCTGCTGTGTTCTTAGTGTGGTTTTGCTTGTATGATATTGGCTAAGTACCTTCTTAAAACCACGTGAGAAAGCACCGTCACGCCTAACTCCAGAGCACCCAGCCACGCTGTGTGTACGCTTCATCTTAGTCCGTGGGACCCGGTGCTGGTTAGGGGTGTGATGGTGGTGGCAGCAGTGGCGGCAGCTTGGCGGAGAGGTCTGCAGCCTCCCTTCCTCGAGCAGTGGCTTTGAGGAACTGATCTCTGGCTCTCTTGCTTCATTCTTGCATTTCTCTCTAGGCGCCCAGGAAGTGTTTCACAAGCACGTGCTCTCAGGACCATAGTTCAGGTTCCTTTAGAGGAGAACCTGGTCCTTTTTCCTTTGCCTGTGTTTCTGGCAGGCTCAGCTAGAAAATCAAAACTGTCCCATTGCCTGAGGCCCCTGTCCCAGGCATTCCTTCCCCTCCGTACATCTATGGCTTCATACCAGCCCTCTTGATGTGCTACAGGGAGCCCGAGCAATCAGGCTTTTTCTGTCTTTGCCTGTGAATGAGCACATCCGCCATGCTGAGTCCTTGCTGAAATCCCTCCAGCTGAGGGATGTCCCTGACAGTGAAGTGATGCAGTGCCCAGAACTGAGCACACCGCACCTCCAGATATGCTTCCAGCTGCAGCGAGAGGATTCCCTCCCCCATTTCCCCACTATCCTGCTCCACAGCTCTGTGAAGATGCAGTCTGAGCCTTTCCATTTACTTTGCATCCTTACTATCCTACTAATCAATGACTTGCCCATCACCGCCTCGTATCTCCCAGCTTCCCCGAGGGCTGCTTTCTCTGCAGGACATGTCTCGCTCTATTTCCTGCCTGTGACCCACTGCTCTGTGACTCCTGCAGTGTGAGCCCTCTCTGGCCCCGCTGGCACGCACAGCTCTCTAAGCATGACCTTGGTAGGCCTAATCCCCTCGGCACCTCGCTAGCTGTCCTTACAGAAGGCAGCATCCTGCCCTCCAGTGGGGGCAAGGAGAGCATCCTGGCCCTTTTCCTCTGCTCGCCCCAATCCCCTCCATCCCCTGCATGGGCGTGGAGTAAGCAAACTTGGGACAGCTCTTTGTATCATCCCAGTGTCTGTCCCTGCCAAAGCTGCCATCCACCCTCCAGCACCTCCCCAGCACAGTGTTGGTTCCCTTACATGAAATTGCACTTAGATGTAGGAGACAAGAGCTTTTTCCTTTCCCATTTGGAGTTTCAGAAGTCCAGCTTCCCCACCGTGGCAGCTCTCTAATGTGCCACATTTAACTTTCCTGTGTTGCAATGTTTTTCTTTCAGAGTACTGAAGAAGAAAGGTCCCCACTCATCAGGACATAGTAGTAGATTTTCTTTAACATGTGAGCTTGGAGAATAAATTATTAGAGCTGACATAATACCAACTACCACTACCCAGCGTTGTCCACTGTGGAGAAACGATCTTGTCAAGTGTAAGTTTTTGTGGTATAGAGATGGAAGAGAATCTGCACTGTCATCAAGGGAGGAGACTTTTCTTGCCAGCTAAGTTACAACTTTAAAACTACATTTTGAAACTGCTTGAGATCCTGCTTTTTCAGCCCTGCACTCTCTTGTACCTGCACTGACACCCACAGACGATCATAACCACTATATCAGTGAAAATAAAATGGCCTGATTCATTACAGGAATGACAGGGGTAAATTTTGCAAATGGCCTTAGGAGTGTGGGCTTCAAAGTACCCTTACAGAGACACAGCGGGTTCCCGTATCACCCAGAACACCTGTCAATTTTCCTGTAGGCCTAATATTGTCTTTTCTGTAAAGTGTTACGCGCTGCTTACTACCAGTATGCACTGACTGTTGATTATTAATGTCATTGGTCCTTTCACAGAACTGATTTGTACAACTAATCCAGAACATTGCGTGAAACTTTAAGTATCTGTAGTTATCAGGTAGAAAGAAGCCAACGATTGGAAATGCTTTTCCGTACAGACCTCTTAACTGTTCTAACTCTGCACAGGATCCTATTGCATGTTAGTGATACATCTATCCTTAAGATTTGGGTTTTTTTTCCCTTCAACTTGAAAACAAAACAAAACACAACACAACATTCGTCTTGATGGTGGAAGGTACAAAAATGGTGTTCTTTTTTCTCTGGTGTTTGTGTCACAGTTGTTAGCTGTGTGGTTTAATATGAACGCAGATTTGGCAGTTACATGTATTGTTCGGGATACAAGCACACCTCTATATTGTGTATGGGCCTTGAAAAGCCGTAACAATTTTTTACTTCCCAAGTGGAAACATGTTTTCAAAAATCACGAAAGTATTTTTTTCCCCTGATAAAAGGAATATTCTAATTGAGAAGTATTTCCATTGAATCTAGATAATGAAACATATTTTAAAATGTATTATTTTCTTCTAAATAGAGGTATTGTTTTTTCCATTGTTTTGGTTTGGTTTTTTTGCCTAGCTGGTGACTTGTTCAACGGTTTTGTTCATCCGCAGCCAGTTCCAACCGGGATGTTTCATGGTGATGGCAATTATTTATTATCTGTATTAGCTAGAAGCAGTTCCTGCAGCCCAGGGTCCTCACAGCACTGCAGCTGCAGCTTTGCCTGTTCCGCTCAGGGGCAGACTTTGCCTCAGCAGAAGGCCCGAGTGTAACAACTGGGTGTCCTAGGCCTTGGCCAAGGAACGGGACGCCGGTAGGACATTTGCCTGCCTGTTGCCTTGTGAACTGCAAGCACACGCCCAGGGAATGAGAGACTCATTGCAGCTTTCTGCAGCCGGTTGTTTCAATGGAGCTGTTCCGGAGCAGTCCCTCTACTTGACATTGTGAGCGGAAACTGTCACCTCTTCTCTGTGCCCCCGCCTCAAATGTTGCTTTTTGGGTGGCCAGGCTGAAAAAAAAACCACTGTGTGAGAACACTTTGGGAACTTTCTTTGCTGTGCTTTTGCCCAGACGCTGCTCTTCTTGCCAGGTGCTGGATGCCGTGTTGTTGGAGTCACATGTTGTTGGAGTCACAGTCACCTCCACGTTTTGTGCTATTCCTTTCCTTCCCTGGCCGATGGCTGGAAAGAACCTGTTATGCAGGGAAAAGTCCGGTGGATTTTGTTTCTTAGCTCCCTGCCAAGTCACACTGCAGGAAAGCCTGACCCCGAATCACGGTGTCAGGAACGGGACATGGGAAAACTGCCGATTCCTCTGTAAGGCAGATCCCCGCTGCGAAAAGGGTCTTCCTCAGCCAGGGACACCGAACGTGTGGAGAGGCCCCAGGCTGCGTGGGTGCAGCGGTCAGCGCAGCGCAGCCGCGTGGATCTCCTCGAGTCAGGGCACCCTTGCGGAGGGTGACATCCCCTGCAGCAGAGGATTAGCAGCCTCTGCTTTGGCTGAAGGGCCTTCAGCCGAGCCCGCAGCAGCCGGGCGACTTCAGGGCTGGCGTTGGTGTGGCGGCTGAGGAAGATCTGCTCGGGTTTCTCATCCCTCTGCTCTAACCGCTTCTGCCCTGCTCCGCCACCACACCCGCCTTGCCCCCTTGTCCACCC
>VXAA01006955.1:1004097-1071566 GCA_013399115.1 Anseranas semipalmata
CTCGGCTGCTCCTGCAACAGGTTGGGAAGAGCGTTAGGTGTTTTGTACGCGGTATGGTTGAAAAACATAAAACAGAGTGTTTTTAACCGTCCTGCTTGCGCTCAGTAATTAACGCTTAACGCCGGTTAATATCTTACTCTTGTCTTTAACTATGCCTGTCTTGTCTCTGGTGATGGAAAAATATTTCAGCTTTTGCTTCCTGAACCTACCTTTTACTTAGAACTAATGCTACCTTGCTCTTTTTCTGCTTCACGCTCGTCAGGATTTGGTGGGCTTGAAACTACAAACTCCACTGCCAGTGGGTTTAATTTTGGGGGTTTCGGATTAACTGCTAATCCTGCAGTGAATTTTAATATTGGGAATTTCGGTGTTTCCACTACCTCAACTCCACCATTCAATTTTGGTAACAGTCTGGCAAGTGCAGGTAGATAATGCATAAATACTTGTTCTGTAATAAATGTTAATAGCAGGGGTCCAAGAATTGCATTCCTAACTGAGAAGCTGTATTTAGTACTAATCTTCTTGCTTCGTATCCGGTGAAGACTGGAGATAAAAGCTCTGAAAGTGCTACAGGTTGGAGAGCCATAGACTCGTAGGGTTCTTTTGCCTGTTAAATTCTCCAGAAATAGCTGTCGAGGAAAAACAACCATGTACCGAATGCTCACTCTCTGAAATGGAAATGGATAGTGGTACCCTGCCAGTCTAAAATCGAGCCTTGATTACGTAGCAAAACCAAAACATCAATTCTCCCTTTAGATCCAGGCAACCGTGAACAGTTGCAGAGCTGGTCCCTAATGCCCCGTTTCCTGACATAAGATTCTTGGACGACTGCAGTCATGTTTTTCATCCTCCCTCTGTCTCCTCATTGGCCTTCTGTTGGTTATCATGAACGCACTGCACCTCAGTAGTTTCTGTGGAGAAACAAATTTTATACGATCAGCACAAAAAACGAGCAGCCTTTGCTGTTATCTCTGTTTCCAAAACGCTGTTCTGACCTTGACATGGTGCGCATCCCAGGCTGTCGTTAAATGATTCTCTGGGAGGGTCTTGTGCGTGATGTGCACGCTGGATACTGGTTAAGAAAGCCCTTCGTGGCCCCACTTAGATCCATCAATTCTGAGTGATCAGCTGGTAAATTTCAAGCTAAATCTTCTCAATTTCATGAAAAAAAAAGCTGACCTATATGGATTTCTCATGCTTTTTCTCATATAGAATTAGCACGTGGGGTCTTGTTGCCGCTGCTCGTATAGGAATTATATTCATTCCACAGCATCATTGCTCCCTGTGTTAGAGTAATCTTACCTGTTCTGTGCTCTCAAGGGATCTGATTTTTTTTTAAATATGGTATGAATTGTGTTGGACTGTATTTCTGTAGCTGAATTTGAACTACTCCCAAAGAGAACTCAAAAGGATGCTGAGTTACTGTGAATACAAATCTACCTAAAAATTCTGTCATCTGGTGGTATTCCTGCTAGGGTTGCTCGCTCGTTGGTGGGACTGAAACTTGAATGTTACAGGGAGCAACTCTTATATCCAGTTGCATTAAGATGTTTGCTGAATGAAAATAAAATGTGATTGCATTTCAACTTTGGTTTAAGCTTTTTGTTTCATATCTGTACAAGACGGTAAGTGCAGTAGGTCTACAGAGACAATTGTGGTGTTTTTTTGCTAATGACATGGGAATGAGCAGTGGCAGCATCTTTTTGACACATCCTATGTACTAGACTGTCTTTCTTCATTTGAACACACAAAAACTGCCTCAAACACAGAGATTTGATACTCTAGGGCTAGTCAGATGTCCACAGGCTGCACCACCGTAGCAAAGAATCCACAAAGAGATGGTGCAGTGGCATCCAGCACAGTTCTGTCACAAGGACAAACGGGCAGATGTCTGGGGGGAGCTTTATCTGGCACGGTGGAGCTCAGACCCTCGCTTGGGTTTCCACCTGCTAGCCAGCAACTGGTTTTCCTGAAAATCTGTGTGAGGCTGACGGCTTTTGCATCTGTTTTCCTCTGGATAATGGTTGCACCTCAGAATGAAGTCTGATGGGGAAACTAGCCTTGGGAAAAAAGACTGCGTAGAAAGAAATAATTGATGTGACAGCACTCCCGTGTAGGCACAGCAATTATGTGCACCCTAGCCTCAGACTTGTGGTGATTCGTTTCTGTTTTTGCTCTTAAGACTTTAGAAATGTTGACAAAGCTCATAAAACATCAGATCACTTATAAAGCACATAGCAACAACATTAATTCTTAGGAATGCTTCCAGTCAGTCTGAGAAATACTACTGCAAGTTGTGTCTGTCACTAAGGAAAGCATGTCCTGCTGGTGAAGGAACAGGACATTTGTTACCTGCTGCTTTTTTATTTGCATTCTTGATGTACCGTAGATGTATTGGCTTTCTGGTTCATGTTTTCTCCCCCATTTCCTTAGACAATGAACTCTGTACCCATGGTCAGTGTGAGCACATGCTTGTAACATAATACATGCATCTGTCAACATCTCATAACACCCATTGAAGTGTGCGGTTCGTTGTCATGTTATGTACAGCTGCCACTCACAACATGCAGTCTGCCTTACTTGCAAACTTTGTTCGGTAGGTGCGTTCGGAGGATTTGGGACAACCACCACCACCGCAGCACCAGCATTTAGTTTTTCTGCTCCCACCAATACAGGCACCAGCGGTAAGAGAGCACAAATCTGAAAGTATTTACTTTAGAATGAAGTGTGGCATCAGCCCTTCACAGTTAATATTTTGCGGTTCACAGGTACTTTTCTCCTATTCTTCTCAATAATTCTTTGCTTATTTTCCCAGGACTCTTTGGTGCTACCCAGAACAAAGGCTTTGGATTTGGTACTAGTTTTGGCACAGGAACTGGAACTGGCTTGGGTACTGGGTTGGGAACTGGGTTAGGCTTTGGAGGCTTCGGTACCCAACAGCAACAGACCAGTAAGTATGGCCTTCTCTTGATTTATGCTTTGGCTGCTAAGGACAGGGTAAGACTGCCACTGGTGCTTGAGTGGTGGGACTGAAGTATACCACAAAAGGAGCCTGTTACACTTAATCTTTGGATGGATGGAGACTTCTTAGAAATTTGGCTTTTGAAACACCTACATTTCCAGTCCTTGCCTTTTTCTTAAACAAGAGCTCAAGCAAGTTTCTGAACTTCACCCTTGAGTTTTGGCTGACAGTATTTGCCCCTTTGGTTTAGCAGTGGCAGAAAGAGTGGTTACAGAATTGATGTTGGCAGTCACAGCCGTGTTAGAAAGGGGAGGGAAACTGTTCAATTTAGTTTAAATGTAAGTTGGACCATGAACAGCTGCAGGCTCTGAGTCCACTAAATTTATAATAACAAAAATTCACGTTAGGATATGGAAGGTACCAGATCATGTCATGGGTGAATATAGATGTTTTGCTTAAATGAAAAAGAGTCTTTTCTTTCAACTTAGCCTTCAGGGACTTCTTTTGCTGATAAAGGTTGGATGTAAAGAGAAACTTTCAAAAAGTATTACCTGCCATTTATTTATTCTTTGCATTTATTTTGCTTCTCAAAGCGTGAAAAGAAGTGATACCAATGATACGCAAATGATACGTGTTAGCAAGCAAGTCTGTCTTTGCTGGTAAAGGAGTTTGTTTTATTTCATCTGACGTAGCATTAGGAAGCGGCTTGTTCAGCCAGCCTGCTCAGACACCTGCCCAGTCGAACCAGCTCATCAATACAGCCAGTGCCCTCTCTGCTCCGACGCTCTTAGGAGATGAGAGAGATGCCATTTTGGCAAAGTGGAACCAGCTGCAGGCCTTCTGGGGAACAGGCAAAGGGTACTTCAACAACAACATTGCTCCAGTGGAGTTCACGCAGGAAAACCCATTTTGCAGATTTAAGGTATGAATTTGTTACCTGCACACAAACAGTTCTGAAGCAGTTACTCTGCTTGCTGGTTGTGTGTCTAAGTATCTCATGAGTGATAAATTACTCTTTCACAGTAACAAAATCTAAACCGAAACAGTGTTTTTCCAGGTAAGGTATACAATTCTGATGCCTATTAATAGAAGGTTTGGAGATGTATAGATACTAGAAATCTGTGTGTTGCTGAGGTACTAGATAAGGAGTTCATATATGGATCATGAAACATTCTGTGATCATGAAATTCACCTCTTCTATGAGATCATTTAGATCAGTGTGTGTGGAGCAGATCTCTGGAAATGAATTTTAACATGTATTTGTTTAGATTACAGTAGTACAGAAACTATTTAAAAGAATGACAATATAAAATATAAAATATTTTTTTCACACCTGAAAGAAACTTTCAGTATCTGGAATAGGAACTTCATGGTCTTTCTTCATTGTTTTGCCTATTATAGAAAAACCCTTTATGAACCTGGTCTGTGCATGCTATCTTAAACATATCAGCCTTCAAAGATTTCTTCTGCCTTTATCCTTGCAAGTGCTAAAGCTGGCTCCATTCTTTGTGTGATACCGTCAGCAATTCCAGATCTTGCTTATCATGTTAACAAAGAATATGTAGATCTTCATCCTCTGCAAATCTTGCACCTGCTGACTTTTCTTGCTGAGCTTTGGACTTGTGGATTCGGGTCACGCTGGGTGTGGTGATACCCTCCTTTCCCAAGCTGATCCTTTGAAGTGCAAACTTTCTAACCTGAATGTAGTTTGATACTTAAGACTACTTTTGATATTCATATCATGACATTTTAACAAAATCTTTGCATCAACTCAGTGTATGCATAACAAACGTCTGGTTTCTCTTGCATTACCTTTTTAGCTGTTATCTTGAGCATTTGTGTTGATAATGCACATGAAAGCCTTTCTTGTAAGTTGTCACCTGAAGCAGCTTTAAAGTGTTCTGGGTTTTCACAAATCTGCAGAGTATAATTTGCAGGATGCAAAATCAGTAATTCTTGAGTTTTATTTTCCGAAAGGAGAAGTTTTCCTTTCAGGTTAGACATGAGGTGCCTGCAACCTGGGTATTATCAATACCATTGTGAATTCACCTACCCCACGTGAAATGCTGAGAAATCAGCTGTATGCCAGCACTGGCAGGTGCCTATGAAAAGCAGTGGAGAAGTTGGTAGCACAGGCATCAGAGCAAAGCATCATCAGTGAGCTTGGTTTGTCGACTTTGTAAGCATCAGACATCTAACAGGAATGAAGTGTTGCCAGAAGGGTTTCACAGGTGTTAAAGAATCTATTTGTGCACAATTCCAGTTCTAGAACGAAAGAGGAGCATACAGTGCTTAACCAAGAAAAGTGTGCTTTTAAGGTGTGTGATAAATGATGTCATTTGAAGGACAATGACAAAGTTTAAAAAATATATATATATGTATATCTGTGCCAGCATGAAAATACTTAATTTCATGGAGAAATCCTGAAAGGTGATCTTTTTTTTTTTTTAAACTGAAATACTGGAGGAGTCATGTATATGTGGTCTTTAGTACTAGTCTGTATAGTACAACTTAGTGCTACTTAGTACTTTACTCTTGCATGTAATGAGCTTTAGTCTTCCTTGTGTTGGTGAGTCTTTCCCCACAGCGTGGGCCTCCTTCAGAACTACAGAAATGAAAGGGATGCATGTTGAAAACAGTAGGTGATAGCTTTGGTTTGTGGTTTTTTTTGGTGTGTGTGTTTTTCTTTGGAGGCCTTAGAAGGAATAGATAGCTTAAATCAGTCGCAGGTGTAGTTCCAGTAACACGGAGGACTCTTTGTTTAAAAACATGATTTTTCTGTCAGATTTTATCTGTATAGTACCAAATTCTTCCTTAGCCTGTACTGTTGTGCTGCCTGACACGACGGCCCAACCAAAGAAGGCTGGTTCTGTGAGGCTCAGCCTACAGGGAGTTACCTTCTGCTGACGAGACCAGGCTTGTGCACGCATCCCAAGCTCGTTTCTCTCTTCAGCTGAATTTGCAGAAGGGGAAAGGCACAAGTCACCCACACGCGATGATGGGGCCTTAAAATTTTAACACCCTTTGTCCAGCATGTCACCAGTGCTAGATTGGTGCAACAATCCATGTAGGCAAGATGAGATGAAAGCTGCCTGCTCTGCTTTTGCTTATAGTGAGTTATCAGTTTAGGTCTTTCATACAAGTGATGTGGAGTTAATTTTGGAGCCAACAGGGTTTGGGTTGTTTGTTTTTTCTTCTTCTTCTTCTTGTTTGTTTGTTTGTTCGGGGTTTTTTGTTTGTTTTGTTTTTGTTTTGAAATGGGAAAAATATTCTGGTATGTAGCACAGATGGCAGAAGGTGTTCCTGTATTAGATTATGATGTTGGATTAAAACGTCTAACCTTCCTACATCTTTATCACAGCAAGGATAAAGGCAACGTTAAATTTTATAAGCAATTGTACAAACCTATGACGCTTAATAATGCGAGGAAAATTGGCTGTCCCAAATTCTTGTGTGATAACCTTACTTGATACATGTCTTAGCTAGTAAAAATGTTTCATGTCTGTGTTTTGACTTGTACTGTCAGGTGAACTGTCCAGATTTACAGGATTAGAAATACTAAGAAATACACAGAAATATATGGTTGGCTTATCTTTCAATTAGATTATGTCAGTAACTGTTTTTCATTTAGACATCTGGAAATTTAATGTTGTAAAACCCTTCTGGAAGTCTCTAGCAAGCTTTCTATATTGGATTCTGGTCACATGTTCTTTTTGCAACCTAGAAAAAATTTAAGTTTGTAAAATGTTTCGATTGATAGCGGCTCTGACATACCATAAATATTCTGCAAAGTTGGCATCTGCCAGTCCATAGTTCTGTTTTTATGAAGATGGGGAATGGATGTTTAGGAACTTTTTCTGTGAAAATTCTGAATTGTTCCAAAAGCTACTCTGTTGGTGGCCTTGTTAGTGTACTTTTTAAATGGGTTTTTAAATTGGTTTTATGTTACAACATATTTAGAGATGCAGAAACATATTTTGAACCAGTTGCTTAAAAAGTTGAGGGGTTTATCTTGGTTTAGTCCCTCCCCTTCATGCCACATAGATATGCTTTTGCTAAGTAACGTATCTCTGTTATTTTGTTTGTTCATTTGCAGGCTGTGGGTTACAGTTTAATGCCCAACAACAAAGATGAAGATGGCCTCGTGGTCTTGGTCTTTAATAGAAAAGAAATAGATATTCGAAGCCAGCAGCAGCAGCTCGTAGAATCACTACACAAAATTCTGGGAGGAAACCAGACCCTCACTGTCAACGTAGAAGGTGTTAAAACGATGCCAGATGACCAGTATGTGAACTTAACACAGTTTTGCCTTTTTCTTCAGGATTGCATGTTATAAAAAGGGTTGGCACCAAGTCTGTTTACTAAATGGTGGTGGATCTGTCTTCTGCTCTCCTTGATTTTAGATCTGTTCATCTTGAGCTTAATTTCATGTCTCTCATTTCTTCTTGCTTTTTCTTAAGGCGTTAAGACCATTATCTTTCCTGTGTATGTTATTGTTTTTGCTGGAATGCACAGCTGAGGACCCTCAGCTCAGTTTGGGAAATGGGCTTTTCCAGACCCTGCTTAGCAGCAAAAATTGGAGATGACCCTGATGTTTCTGCTTGCTACTTTGCAACAGTTTATTCATTGTTTTTAAAAGGCCAAAGCTTTTAGGTTACTCTTAATGCGGTACTAGTATCCCTATATAGTATGTTTTTTAAAACTGGGGGAACTGTACTTTTGTAGTGACAGTGTTTCTCATTCTGCTGTGCTGTGTTAAACCCTAGATTTACTGGTACTTTATATCTCAGCTAAAGCAAGTTACCAGTCAGGTGGGAGAAGCAGTAACTTCAATTTAGGCTTGTTCTTCACTGTGTTAGTCTCTGTATGCTGCTGCTTTGTCTCACAGTACGTGTTTGTCTTGCTCAGGACAGAAGTGATCATTTATGTTGTTGAGCGTTCACCCAACGGCACTTCGAGGAGAGTTCCAGCGACGACCCTCTACGCCCACTTCGAACAAGCCAACATAAAATCGTCCCTGCAGCAGCTGGGCGTCAGTCTCTCCATGGCCAGAACAGAGCTTTCCCCGGCCCAAGTCAAACAGCTCCTTCAGAACCCTCCTGCTGGTACGTGGTCTGGGGCTGTGCAGGGGCACGACTGGGCCTCTGCTGGGTGTTTTTTGGTTCTCTGGGAAAAATGTGGGTGTTGGTCCACTGGAAAACAGCGTTTAAAACTACAGGAGTTTCCAAGGCATTATGGTGCACTGACATGTTTCTAATTAGAGCCAGTTTTCCCACTGAAGTGTAACATAATGTATTAAAGACAGCTGTGCAAAAACTTGATTTATCAGGAATATGCCACGCAGCAGCAGACTGCCTATTATTTGGCCATCATCAATTACTTTGACTTGTCTGATGGAGGGGAAAAAAAAAAGCTATTAAAAATCAGAGGTGAGCAGCAGTGTTTTCCATCTGCAGCACTGAAGAGAAGTAGTGGCTCTGTGCATAAGCAAGCTGGCTTTCTTTAACATTGGAGATGTATTGTAAGGACTGTGTGATGGTGGTTGGGCACAGTTAGTTAGTCCATGAACTCAGGAAGCTGTGTTTGCAGACTGGCTAATCAAGCAGGAAGAAATATTCCAGAAGGGGCATTAGTGCGTGAGATCTAGAGAAGCGGTTACACCCTGAGAAATGAGTTTTGGTATTAAGACAACAGGCTTAATGAAGAATGACCAGGAGTGTTGTGCAGTAAAGAACTCCATAATTACAGTATACAACAGCTGACTGTTCTAGTCTCCTCTTTCAGCTGGCCTAAAACTCTTGAATTTTCAGCACTTTCAGAGCTTGGGTTTTTGTTTTTGTTTTTTCCTTTTTTGTTTGTTTGTTTTGTTTTGTTTTTCTTTCTCTGGTCAGACAGTCAATTGCCTCCATATATGTCTTGTCTTTTTTTTTTCCCCTAGCATACCTAGATGGGCATTTTATACATTGATCTGATTTGCAGTGAGGTTTGGAGAACGTAATAATCATGATGTTGAATTACTTGGACAATTAGATTGTTTTTAATATGTTCACGTGATGAAGCAGTTCATGGCAAAACACACAACTGTTTTGTGAACAGATGAAATCCTCAGACAAATCCTGATAGGAGCCGTGATAATTCCTACTCAGATTACTTTGCCAGCTGGTTTGGTACTTAGGTTGTTTAATTACAGATTTTATTTTATTTTTTTGTATACAATAAGCAACTTGGAAAGGAAGGATGGCCAAAGTGTAGCATACAGTGGAAGCGATAGGGAATTTTTCTTTAAGCGTGGATCGTCTGATTTGATAATCTGGTTGGTCCTTCCCTGCCATTTCAAACCAATAGAAGTTGTGACTGCCTTTTGGACTGGACTTTCTGTCACAGCCCAGGACCAAGATTTTAAGAACTACCCTGTTTAATTAACCTTAATTTGTACAACAGTCTTTAAGCATAGTTCATGCGGTTTCTGTATTTCCTGGTGTTTTTCCTGCTTAACAGCTGTAAGATGTATTATCTATTCAGATCTGTCCATACATTTTTTTTCTCTTTTAAGGTGTTGATCCTATTATATGGGAACAAGCCAAAGTTGATAATCCTGATCCTGACAAGTAAGTCTAATAGTATGTCCTACTATTACAAAAATACTTGGAAAGAGGGGAGAAAATCAGAATATTGTGTAGTAACTTTCAGGTAACTGGTAAGAAACCCAGTAGAGAATAACTTTGTGCAGTGCTGATAAAATTTAAAGCAGTGAGGTTAACTAGACATGCCTCCCTAATCTCTTCACCCGTTTGGGTGCTTAAGAGGAGTCAGGATGAAGATCATTACTTGTGTTACTTGGAATTGCAGTACTCTCTATTATATGGCCTAGCTATTGTGACTTTTTTTTTTTTTGCAATCATTACATTTTTTTTCCCTCTTTTTTCCTGCAGCTGAAAGTGAGGTACTCTTGTACCCTCTAGTGGTTACAGATAGTTTAGGATGATTTTGTTCTGAAAAAGGAACAGGTTGTTAGGAATAGTGAGGACTCTAGAACTTACCAAAACATATCTTAATTTATCAAAAGCCAAGATCACTTTTAACTTTAGATTATATTCATAATTAATAATCTATACTACATGTCTAATATAAAACTCTGTTGTAAGAAGTATTTCTATTCTTGCAGGCTTATTCCCGTGCCAATGGTGGGTTTCAAAGAACTGTTGAGAAGATTGAAGGTCCAAGATCAGATGACTAAACAGCATCAAACTCGATTAGATGTAAGGTTTCTCATCTTTATCATGACCACTTACTGCTGCTGAAGGATGTGCTATTAAATGAGCCCCCCTCTTGTGAGTTGAAAACTTGTGGTGGAACCATGTGCATGGGGCTGTGACTTTTTTTTTTTTCCTCATCATTATTCCTTAATATATTACTTAATTATATCTTTTGGCCAAAAAAACTGACCAGTGTGTTTTGGGTTTTGCTTTTTCAGGCTCAAGCTTACTATGTTGTTATAGGCTAAATCAAACTTGAATTTTCAAAACAGTTGAATTAAGTTGCATTGACTTGGACTCTAATTTGGGCGGCACCCAGTTTTTTTATGTCTTCTGGAAATCCCACTTGCATATGAAAATAAACAGCAACCAAAACTGTAAAGGTCCAGCAAAAAGCTTTTTGAAAGCACCTTTTGCAAGGACCTTAGGTTGCTGGACTGAGTACTGTTTTGAAACTCCTGGTTTCAAATGAGGACTAATGCGCTCTGTTAAGAGAAACTCTTACAACTTCCAACTGATTCATGTCATCTGCAGATAATATCCGAAGATATCAGTGAGCTACAGAAAAACCAGACGACAACTATGGCAAAAATCGCACAGTACAAAAGGAAACTGATGGCGCTTTCTCACAGAACGTTACAGGTAGCATGGATATTCTACGTAACTCATTCTGATGCACAGTCTAGTGCCAGAAAGCAAACTGAGCGGGGATGGGATCCCCGTATGACCTCTACAGTCATGTGCATGGCCAGTGTTGAAAATGAAATTCTGATTTCATCTGAATGGTATTCATTGAATTAACATGCAGAGCTGTCAGGGAAAGCTTCAAATGCACATGTCTCCGCCTTGGGGACTTTATTACTTACCCAGAAGTGTGGAGTCTCGCAGCAGCAGACTAAATGACAGAACAAATCTGATAAAAAAAAAAAAAAAGTTGCCGGAGGAAGGGCAAAAAGAGATGTGGTTGGGCTGGTGGGGAAAGAGATGAGCAAAGTCTTCTCTAATGAACCTCAAAGGCTTCTTTTGCAGGTCTTAATAAAGCAGGAGATCCAAAGGAAAAGTGGCTATGCCATTCAAGCAGACGAAGAGCAGCTTCGTGTACAGTTAGATACAATTCAGTGTGAACTTAACGCACCTACCCAGTTCAAGGTGAGTAGTTAATAAAACTTTGCCCAGAACTTGCCCCTCTTTTTTTCCTCACAAAACAATGTAATTTTTCCAAAGCATGCATGTGTATTTCTTGTGGAAAGCTTTCAGAAGAGAAGTCCAGCAGTGTTACTAGATTACAGCATCATGTTTTCTGCTGCATGTCTGATGGGTATTTAAGTATTCTTGAGTTCTTAAAAGTATTGGTGTTGCTTGCCCTTCGCATGCCTTCCACCAAAAAAAAAAAGTGAGCTAAAACTGGTATAAGCAGTAATGCTTCCTGCCCTGGTGATTCGGAGTGATGCATGCTGGCGCTCTGACAGATGTGAATGAGTTGCATTTAATTTAAGCCTCTCTCTTCTCTCTCTTCCCAGGGCAGACTGAATGAGCTCATGTCCCAAATCAGGATGCAAAACCACTTTGGAGCAGTGAGGGCTGAAGAGCGCTATTACATAGATGCAGACCTCTTAAGGGAAATCAAGCAAGTAAGTATTACCTGATAGACTGCTGGGATACTCTGAACTTCATCATTTAAGCCAGCTAGGCACTGATTTGGGAGATGTATCAAGAATTTTATGACGCTTTTGTTTGATGATAAAGTCCTTTTTACTGTTCTCGGTGACAGTGCCTCAAGGTTATATAAAACTACACTATGCAATTAAGGTATTAGTGCAGAAAATGCTGTTTTTTCTTCTTACAAAGAAATTATGCTGGGTTTTTCACTGTGCCAAGGCCACCAGCCATGACTGCTTTGAGAAATATTATTTAAAATCTGTGAAGTTAAACTACACTCATGCTGGCTTTTAAACTACCTGCAGCATCTGAAGCAGCAGCAAGAAGGCCTGAGTCACTTAATTAGCATTATAAAGGATGATTTGGAGGACATCAAACTAATAGAACATGGGCTGAACGAGAGCATTCCAATCAGAGGAGGAGTCTTCAGTTGACATGTCAGGTGCTGCTGGGCTCTCATGGAACACATTATTCGAGTTCATGGTTCACCTTCCAAGGCCAAAACTGGTGAGGTAAAATAAAATGCGTATCTTCTAGGAGCAATGGTATATTGTCTGTTATCTTTAGAATTAGCAAAGCCTCTTCTAAGCTTTTGAACTTGACCTTTGGAAGGTTTATATTTTATAAAGCTGTATATGCTTTAATAAAAGAAGGAAAACTGAATCTGTTCAGATACCGTTTTACTATAAAACTATATGTACTATTGTACATTTTTTCTTTTTCTTTTTTNAAATGCAGTGCTGAGGGAATTGTTCCACTTGTGACTTGCTTTGTGGAAAGCTTAGCCTGCTTCCATGTTTTTGTCAAAACAATCAAGTAACAACATTATGTAAACAGCTAATCTAAATCATTACAGATATGTATGTTGCTGTAACTATGTTGGTCTCAATAATACTGGTAGTTTTCTGGGGTGATCTGCAGGAAGTTGACAGTTCCAGCATCTGTCTTTCCTTTGGACTGTTTACGTACGCGAATTCTACAAAGCTTTTCTGCCCCTCAACTGACAACAGAATGTGTAGATGTTGTCTTCTGCCTCCTCTGTTTTTTTTGTTTGTTTAATTTCTGGAGAGTAATAAATTCAGTCTGACTTTGTAATAATGTGCATGGTGTTGGCTCCTTTTCAGCTATGTCAGAAAAGCCGTGAAGCTGCCAACAAGTCCAGGTTAACGCACTTGCCTTTCCTATAGGCACTGCATGTAACAAGCTATCCAACCTGTCACAGAGCCTCTTAGTTAGCCACAGTCCCCAAACTAAACTATGAGGGCACAGTCCTTAGATCTTACTGCAGAGTGCACTGGAGAAACAGCTTTTTCCCCCAAAGTTGCCCTTTTCCTCATTACAAAAAGTCACTCAAAACAACTGAAACAAAAATGTTATTCTCTGAAGGAGGAGGTTGTACAGCATTTATTAACATTTAGAACTCACCCTAGAGCCAGAATTTTGTTCATTAGCCACAGAAAAAAAGATGCAAATTTTATAAATGGTAAAGATAGAAAAACAGAAATACATCCTCAGCATATTTCTTAAAAGAGCTGCTACCAGAGCCTGTATGACACGTGAGATGTATAGTTCCATTTCTTGAAACCATGCTTCCAAAAATAAAGAGGGAAAAGCATTATTTCTTTTCTCCCCTGCAGTGGAACCGTGCTCCCAAAAATAAACTATCATTTCAAGCGCATGATACAGGCACTAGCTGGGGCTCTTTAAGAAACGCAGTGAGGCTAGAATTTTCTTTTTCAAGGCCCATGGGAGTAGTTTAAGTGAAGACATCTACCCTAGCACCCCTGCTAGAATGACTATGCTGCAGGAATGAGAGAGGCTGTTTTTTCTTTGCAAACACTATTTAAAAATTCCCCCCCTGCTTTTTAAGCTGCAGTTGTACTGTGCTTTGAAAATAAACTATCTTAAGCATGGAATAGAATCACTTTAGCTGAGGGCTACTTGGTCTATTCCCATGGCACTTGAAAAAACTGTAGCCACAGCACATTTCTTAAAGCCCCTGTGCAAGAGACTGTTTTGCACGTTTGAGATATAGTTTATTTTTCAGTGTTGCTCAACTGCACATATTTAGTAGCTTCAAACTTACTGAAGAAAAGGAACAACAGGGAAGAGAGAGGTATTATCACAGAAATAGCAGTGGTACCAGCAGAGCTGAAAAACTAGAGAAGGCAGGAATAGCCCAGAACCAGCCATCTAGAAAAAATGTTTGGTAAAAGGAAGACTGTGCTGTAGCAGTTGCTACTTGGTTAAAACACTGCCTCCAAGAACTACCTTTACTTCCATTTTACTAAACTGGAATAGACCTGTAAAATTTCATCACATGCGTTGACAACTGAAATCGAATTGCTTTTCCGTTTGAGCAGGGTTTTCTACTTAGAACACAGCTCCTTTTTAAATGTGGTTATAACTGAAGTGCAGCTTATCTATTGTATTGTTACCTTCCCAAAATGGAGCACAGCTGTTGGCCGGGGTGGTCCCTGTTTTCAACAACTACAGGTACCTGCTTTCCCTTTCACTGTTTCGCAGCTGCAGGCGTGCTCTGCAGTTAGGTAGGAAGGAGTCCTGGCTTTGCAGACAAGGCATTGGACATGGCAGTCCCCTCAGGGTTCTCACTACTGTGACTGTTTGACAAGGCGGAAGGCTTCTAGGAACTCGTTGAAGTCGATGTTCCCATCTTTATTGAAATCAATGCTGCGAACTAAGTCATTGATGCCGTCGTCTGTGAGTTCGATGTTCATGTGGGAGCTGAACAGCTTCCAGGTTTGGTGGAATTCCTCAAAGGAGATGAGACCTGTGGGGCAGAAAGGCACAGCCGCCTCAGCACAAAGCTGCCAGCCCCTGCTCTGTGTGCAAGGAGGTATCCCTGCTCAGATTCGCTACCTGCTTACCCTAATGGAAGGAAATGACTTTCATGTGCTGCTACTAAACTTCCTCATGTGGAGAACAATGGATAAAACACAACTTAAAGATAAAAGCAGCAAAGAGACAATACATTTTTCGAGAACAAGACAAAGACTTGTATTCTCTCTTTCCCAAAGTGATTTGGTGGAGACAACTGCTCATAAGTGGTTAACACTCAGATTCCAACGATGCTGCATTGCTGTCGTTGCTCTCATCACAATTTTTTTCTGCTGAACTCTTTCAGACAAAATAACTTAATTCTCTGCCCAAGCTGCACAGTTCCGTTGAAATGCCTCCTGTTTGTGGAAACATGAATGACATTACAGAAGCTTTTGACGCAGTAACCCTGATGGAGGAAGGAAGGTGATGCCTGCCCTAAACCATTAAATAAAATGCCTTAGTAGGTAATAAAGGAAGACCAAAAGTAGAATTGAAGACAACACAGTGACCAACACCCCCTGCACACCTCCTTACCTGAATGATCTCTGTCTATGATTCTGAATATGGTCTCCAAGTTGGATCTGTTTCGATAAATGACTTCCAACAAGCTCGACTGGATGTGCTGAAAGACAACATGGTCACACTCCTTCTACCTTTTCTGACAGCTCTGTGTTTTCTCCAAGCAGTTACTGCAGACCTTCCCGTAAATAAAAATGTCTACTGCTTGCAAGAGTTTGCCAGCAATGCGCTTGGCATTATGTGTGCCTTATGAAATGGGTTTGTGACGGCTCAACCCTCTGTGCAACTCTGTGTTACAGCACATCAGCAACCTCTCACTTCCAAGCAGACAGCTTTTCCAGACTAACAGAGGAGACAGTGACTCAGACTATGGTTTTCAACCATTGCAGAATTGGTTTTGCTGGGTGTAATTAGGAAGCTGCGAGTCAGAGAATGGAATATAGTTTTCCCATTCAAAAACCTGCATCCAAAACTATCTCTAGGCTTTGATTTCACATGCATCGTTCATTTCTACAATGGACCAAGTGCCTCTGGACTACTCAAATTCATGCAGGCTTTTCATTAACTTCAGTATAATTGTGGATTATACAGGATACATCCACTCTCCTAGCCCTTCCGGCCATACCTGATCCCACGTGCTGAGATCCTGGGAGCTGCTCTGCAGCATGCTTTGACAGAAGTGAGTCCTTACCTCTTGGCTCCGCTGCTCCATGGCTAAATCATCAAGCCAGGACTTGTACTCCAGCATGCCATCCGCCGTGGTGCGCACCAGCTGCGGTCTCAGCATTCGCCATGGCAATCCCAGGTGCAAGACTGACTCCACTGCCGTCGCCCAGTTGCTCAGCGTGATCCTTCCTGTAAGGGAAAGAGAAAGCCATGGAGACCTCCGAGAGACCGGTGGCTGAAAGCATGTAAAGATGACTGGCACGATGCTTGTTTCACCTGCTCTACCACTGTCACCCCTAGGTGCTATACAGGGCCACCTCCAGAAGATGTGTTACACCAAGCCGCAGCGCAGCTGGCACCAAACAAAGTTCTCGGGGTGCCCTGCTGCCTCCTTAGCTGTTGGGGTGATGGGACAGTAACACAGCAAACGCATTTAGTGCTCTCCCTGTCACCAAGGTAAAAAGCCTAGAACAACATGCATGCCCAGTCTACTGTGCTGCTGACAGCAACAGCTCCATTTCTCCATGGCGCACTTGAGCACTTCGGTACTGGTAAAAACCCTACATAGCTGTACAGACATCAGCCACTGCAGGGCACAAGCACGTGCAGCCCCCTCCAGCTCAGCGAGATTTTGAGCACTGCAGCAAACCAGGACTGTGGGGCTGCAAACCTGTGAACACTGGGAAGACACTAACTTTGGATATTTCATTATAAATTTCTGGCCTACAACCAAGCCTACCCTGCAGCTCGTGGCCTGCACAACTGCACTGGTTGTTCTTCAGTGACCCAGGAACGTGGAAAAGCCGCTAGTTAAGCAGCTGTTCTAACAGCTAAACTGGACTTTTTTGAACAATTTTGCTGCCAGGGAAGGGATACCCACAAGGAAGTTGTTCTGCTGGTGCAAAAGCAGCCTGAGGATTGTGAACTCACAGCTCCCTCCTTAAGACTCTGACAGAGGCAGCTGCCACGGAGAGCATCCCTCGCTTTCCTCTCAAGTGATTTTAGACTCCAGGCCTGAAGGGGCTCTAGAGAGCACCCAGCCCTTCCCACATGACACATGACAGACACGTTCCAGGTCGTTTTTTTCAGTGCTTCATCTGTACTCCCGTTCAGTACAAGGGTTCTCCTTGCACAAAGTCTAAATTGCTACACATAAGGCTCACCACCTCTTGCTTCTCCTCCAACACCCCCCATTATAATAAGGCATTAAAAGGTTCCCAGCAGAGACACTGAAGAGCAGCAAAGGGGACCAACACTGTGGCAAGGTCTGACGCAGCCTCCCCCTGTGACAGTCGCTGACAACTACCAGTGAGCAGTCTCCCAACCAGACATGCACCCAACTTAGCCTCTTCAACCCTGTCCCACCAGAGAATTAACTTAGTGTCTCGTGGCTCAGATTTACCTGTATTGTCCTTATCGTACACCTTGAATGCGCTGATGAGAGCGGAGGTGTGAGCAAACAGCTTCTCCCGCAAGGCTCGAAAGGCTGACTCCTCTACTCTGCTGATTCTGAAGGATGCAGAAAAGAGAGAAGCACATTAAGAATGTGCCATGAAGTGCAAGAGAAACTGCACATTCCCAGTCCTCTGGACTATCCATGGATTGCCCAGACCCTCGCACAACTGCCCTGCATAGGCACTGCGTGCTTGGAGCACTATTTCCCACAGTCAATGCAGTGAATCTCTGCCATAGCACAGCAACTGTTGCCCTTGCCTCTACAAGCTGTCAGCAGTCAGCTCAGGTCCAGGGAAAATCCATCCCAGCGAACTTCCGCAGTTTGTGTTTGCCCATTTTTGTTTACACGTTTTTGTTTCAGTGGTTCTAGCATACCAGTCACAGAGGCTTTTAACAGCTGTGCAACTTGTGAAGTAACAAAGTGGAAAGGAACTTCAACAAGGGTCAAAAGTTGAAACGTGACATTGGAAAGAGAAGCTGAAAAATCAGCAGCCAGTAACAAAAAGCCCCTTTCTGATCTTGTAACGCTTCCTCCTTGTTCCCCCGGAACCTCCCTCAGTAATTCCTACACAAGGCTTGAATCCTCCTTTAGGGCTATTTAGTAAATCAAGCTGTGAAAGTTCAGCTCTGGAGCCAAACTTTCTCAAAGCTCCCAAAGTTTTCCCTTTGGGAATTTCGACTTGGTGAATACTCAGCAACAAAAGCCTTGCCTTTGGGTCATGGTGAGAGTGTGGGCTGTCTTGTTCGCTTGGTACTGAACAAAATGGGGGACCAGGTCTGGCCCCAGCTTCACATAGGCTCCCCTGTTGCTGCCAATCTCATAGTAGTTTGAGGCTGAAAATATGGTCAGTACCTAACCCCAAAAAGAGAGGTGTTTACAGTCAGTACATGCATTCTCTATCATACATATTTATGTATCAGTGAAAACAATGCAACCAATCCCATCTGAAGTCAACAGACGGTGAAAGCAATGTGTTTTACATAGAAAAGGAAGAGTGAGGTGAGAGTTCCTCAAGGGTGGCACTGGTCTTGCATGGTTCTGGCCACATGCTGGCCTTCTGTGACTTCTCTGCTCTCTCCTGACAAACTTCCACTCTCCACTGCAGTGAGCAGAGTCCTGCGTGCCTCGACTGAGGTCACTCAAGTCACCCTGAGTCTCCTGAGGGCCAAACTTTGCTGCAGCAGCTTATTAACGCCCCTTTTGTATTTCGTCTTCAGAAACAGCTGCTTTAAGTGGGGGCAATGGCACAAATGGGCTCAGATCTTTTCTCAGCTACAATGCACAGGACTGTGCTTTGCCTGCATAACAGATCCCCCCTGACAGAGAGGCTGGCTTCAGACTGCCCTGAGCTAAGATCTCAGCTGGGAGCACATTTCAGTAACTCCTGATATGGCCGCTCAAGGATTTTATATTTACTTAACAAAACCCCACTAGAAGAAATGAAGAGCTGAGAGGAGCCACCTCAGAAACCCTCCCCTGGCAGGATGGAAACCCAAGCGTCCTTCACGCCACCCCCTTCACCAACCTTCCGGTTGTGACAGAACTCATAGCCCTCCTGCTTGCACTCATGGGAGCGGATGAGGAACTGCAAGTTGTACTTCTCGAGGATCTTCCCTGTCACGTCAGGCCCAAAGTAGCAGCCACCACCTCGCACCGTATTTTCTCTGCAGCCCTCCTGAGGCATGGGGTCACTCCAGAGAATGTCTAAAATCTGAAAGGATCGGAAGAGTTCACTGAATAATGTGTACCCAGCAGCCATCACCCACCAACATTTACAAAGCGAGTACAGCACCATCTCCGCATGCCTGCCTGGAATTCTGCTGTTAGCATAGCCCAGAGATGTTTCCTGAATCCCCACTGCACCTCCATATTGCTTCACAGGACTGTCACAGACCTGAGCCACCACAGAGGTGACAACACTTGGCCTGGAGCTACAGCCACACCCAGAGTGCCTGGGGGAAGAAGGGTGTCTATAAGTCAGGCCTGATACAAGCTTTCCCTTTGCTCCCGCTAGATTTCAAAGAGCCTTTCCCGTCTTCCTCCAGCCCAAAACATGTCCCAGGGCAAGAACACCTGGCAGATCCCGGGGCCATGAGTGGGCTTAGTATTAAACTCCTTTGCTCTCCAGCCAGGATGTTCAACAGTCTCTACTAATGTAAGTGCTGACTCAGTAACTACTACATGGATTAAAGTTTAATCTCTTTAACCCTGACCTCAATATACAGCTTTATGCTGATAAGGTGTGCAATGCCAGGATGTCATATGCAATGTGTGGTAAGGAACGATGGTTTCACGGTGCATAGGCTCACAAACAGACTGATCCAACAGAAAGAGGAAATCAAGTTCCCAGGCTCTGATTCGCCTAGAAATCTGCTCACAGTACAGCCTGGATAAAACCAGAAGCTCTTTAGTACTCTTAGTGCTCTTAGCATCCAAGATCACGACTCCCTCATCAGCAAATGACACGCTCATTCATTAGCTACAGCATTGACCTCGGATACCCCACGCAGACAGCGAGTGATAAAACCACTGGGCTCTACAGCCAGTCTTGTCTATTATTTCTCTCCCCTGCAGTGAATCTAGAAAACCTGTCACCCCACTGCGCCTGAGCAGCAGTCCGATTTATACAACAGGTGAATGCTGTTCTGGGTGCAAACCCTGGAACAGAGCCTTGAGTGCAGAAAGCCAAAAACCCAGTGAAGAGACTGGCTTGCAAGGCTAGGAGAAAGGCGCCAGCAGAGCAGCAGCTAGCACCAGACACACACAGCCTACGTTATCCTACAGGAGTCTCGTGCACAGCTCTTCATTTGTTAGTGATCCATGCCACAGGATAGGCTGGATGTATGCAGATATCTAACGAAACATCCCCAGGGAGCAGAAATCACACGCTCACAGCACAGCTCTTCTTGACCATTCACCACTGAATGACCAACGCCAGGCTGTCTTGGAGAACAGTGGTTGGTACAAAAACAGCACAAACCCCATTCGCTCCTCCACTGGCACCTCAGCACTGACTTGTTCCTTAACTCCACTTTACAGAGCAGCAAAAATCTCTTTGCAGAGAGGTCTGTGCACAGACCCACACATTGTAGAGCAAGATTACTCATAAGAACAGAGAGCAAAGCTGCAGGAGGCACCCACCAAGGCCAGGGCCCCGCTTACACAACTCACCTGCTTCCACTCCTCCTGGCGAGTCCAGCACGGCACATCCAAATCCGTTAAGGAGACCAAGCTGGAGTAGGTGAGCTCCTCCTCCTCCGACTCACTGATGTCCACCAGCCGGCGGCACCGCTCGATTTGCTCCTGCACCGTCTGCCGGACCCACCTGGAGAACTCCAGCCTGTTGGCCATGCTGGGAGCCGGGGCTGGTCGGGGCTGTGAGGATAAACTGGGTGTTGCCTCGTTCCCTGCTGGGTCGGCCTCTGCTTTGCTC
Organism: Anseranas semipalmata; assembly: GCA_013399115.1. Classification (NCBI taxonomy): domain Eukaryota; kingdom Metazoa; phylum Chordata; class Aves; order Anseriformes; family Anseranatidae; genus Anseranas; species Anseranas semipalmata. Next base: position 1,024,890 of record VXAA01006955.1, read on the forward strand.
TCCCCATTTATTTCCTGTATTTCCACATTTCTGTTTGACTCCTTTCTTTTCTTCCCTCTCAAGACAGAAATAAACTGAAAGAGGTCAGAGAGAAAACAGAGAAAACCCTCTCAGATGTACCATTTTTGGTTTACAGCTGGGGCTGCACATCCGTCCTGACTATGGATCCATCTCTTCTTCATTGACTTTATGCTGCTCAGACATTTCATGAAAGATAGATTACATGGATTTAATCTGCAGTGGGAACTAGGCAGCAGAATGAAGGAAAGACTAATGACTAATGCAGGTGCTTGTCATTACATTTGGAGAAGGGAAGTAGTATTTCTCAACTAAAAAGAGAGGCAGAAACAAGTTAAATGACTTGTCACAATCCCTCTGGAAATCTAGGGGGAAAAAAAAGGAACTATGGGCCAAAATCCTGTCATTTCTATGTTTTTACTGTCAGCACAAAAAAACATGTATTTACCTGTGCCATTATCCATCACTTACCAGGCCATGAACGACCTTCTCAACTTCCAGAAATCAACAATGCTTTTTCCCTTCACACCTCCTGCACACACCCTATTATACCAAGACGATGCACTCCAAGCCTGTACCTGAACACGCTTTTTGACTAGGAAGATCATCCTGTACAATTGTCTCATCAAAAGCCAAGTTGACATGCAGAAGTAAGCTCTCCAACCACAAATCAGCAACACTGTTGTCTCTTGCAATATCTAGGAAATAAAACCTACTTTGTTCCTTTGAATTTTCTCAAGCATGTCCAGGTCAGTGGTATCAGAGATGCCCCCGTGTATAATGAGGACTTTCTGATCAATCAGGGTGGCCAGGGGTAGCCAGCAGAAGACATTCTGAATCATCTTCAAGATTTTCTTCCCATGCACCTAGGAGGATAGGGCAGAAAGGGAAAGATGAAGCATTAAGCCTTCAAAGTCCGCATCTCATGTGCTGAAGGAGACACAAACATATGCCTACCTTGTATTTCTGCATGACTTCCTTGGTGAAACCATACCTATAGGAACAAGAGGAAGGAGGTTCAGTGAGATTTTGCAGTGACACCCGTGATGTTGTGATCAGCCCCACACAGAACCCATACCGTAAGTTGACCATGTGGTCTTCATGGTTCCCACGGTTGAGATGAACCTCTTTTGGATAAATCAAGAGGAAGGTAAAGAGGACGATGAGGATCTCGAGGGACTGTTTGCCTCTGTCTACAAAGTCCCCGTTGAACACGTAGGACTTGGAAGGGGAAGGAAGGCCATTCTGCAAAAACAAGGGCCAAGCAGATGTTACAAGAGAGGCCTCCCCATGATGCTCATATACCTACCCACCAGCTGCACACTCTCATTACTACCCCAAATTACCTTCTACAATAGATCCTAACTCTTACTTTTATCCTCTAGGCTCCCAGTGGCAAATGCACTGAAAAGTGAAAACTGGGAGGCAGGAGGCAGTGCCATCGGTATTAGGACTTACAAAAACGGCCAATGGCACTTGCCAAATGTTACATGTATACCATAACAGTTCTCGCAGATTTAAAAGTCAGCAAGGGAATAAGCTTTTGCTTTGTGAAGCCATTTAAAACTGATCAAAAGAGAATTACACCTAAAGGGCCCAATTTTGCAAATGCTTCTCAGCATGACCCATGTGATACCTCTCACAATGCCTGGCCAGCCTCCCTCTCACCAAATACAGTGCCTACCTTATAAAATATGAGGAACAAGTCATCCAGCTGGCCATGCAAGTCTCCTAACAGGCACAAAAAGACAAGTCACAGTATGTTTACTTTTAACTTAAAAAGACACCAATAAATAACTTCCTATAAAGTATCTGCTTTATAAATTCATGACCACTGAAAAACTTTGGGAAGTTCAAGGTTCAGAATAAGGTACAAGGTTGCTTACACTGAGGCAGTGTGCCCAAAGGAAGAGGACATGATGTAAAAGTTTGAGCTGAAGTCTGAGAAAGAGCGCACTGATTCAAAAGCTTTGTTCATTTCTCTCTTATGGCGACACAAGATGGCACAAGAAATTGCTTGACTTTGATCATTATATGGGAGAAAGGTTTGCGTACAAAATAATCAAACTAAATTGTCATTTAACATGATGTTGGCAAGAGGTTTGTTTTCCAGAAGCTGACTGCACGCAAAATTCTGTGCAAAATACATACTTCTCAGAAATACCTCAAAGTTTAAACATCAGTCCTGGAGTAGAAGAATAATGGTGAAAAGCTTTGCCTCTTTCAAATTTATCTGATATGACTCAAAGACATGTGAGTGTCCTGGATCTGAATGCACATGCTGCTGCTTATGAAGACTCAGCCAAAACAGCTCCAGGACTTGGTTGCTTAAATAATCCCAGGGCACAGAGCAGGACAAAAAATGACTGAGTCCTGAGGCCAGTCCTCAACTGGGTGCAGTTTCTGTGGTTTACTACAAGGGTCCCAAGTCCTGGGTCTCACAGCAAAGTCAAATTTGAATCTAGCTGAAAAATTCTTTGAATTTTTGTTGTAATGTGTAACAGTTGTAAGAGCCACAGGCCATCATTAGCACCCTTCATCTTACTCTGAGACAAATGTATATCCTTATCCTTTCCTTTCGTACCTCCTCTTTGCATTTTTGTAATCACCATGACAACACTGCTGTTACAGCAGGCTATGCCAAGCTGAACGCTACCATCAAGGCGCAGATTTTATTAATGATGTACCCTAAAATCTCTCATGGAAGCTCAGATATAAAACGCAGGCGACAAATACTCCTTTCCTCCAACCCCCTCATCCTGTTCCAGACGAAGCAGAAATGAGGCCATGATGGAGACTTGCTCCCTCCAATGTTCAGGCTAGTCTTGGCAGCAGCTCAAATACAGCATCGTAAGGTAAACCCAGATATTTTACCAGCAGCCCCAGCTGCCTCTCTACATAACACACATTTTACATACAGACTGCATTTGTGTTCCAGATTTGAATAGTACCAATTTATATCTTTTCCATACCTTCCACCTAAGCATGCTCCCCCCCAGAGACTGCACAATGCCCTCCCACCCAGACGTACCGCACACAGTGACCTCCTCGCTATAGCAGGTAGAGACATGACTGATGTTTGGCAACTGCTTGAGGTGCTTCCTGGTCTCATGCAGAAGGTTTAAGACATAGCGAGCGTGGAGCTGCTACTAGGAGAAAGCAAAGGAATTAAAGCAGGAAATCAGTGACCTCTGAGCAGCAGCACAGCTGTCTGCAACGGCCCCAGGGACCCACCACAATAGCCTGGATGGCAAACTGTCGCACAACAGTCAGAGTTGACCCACATGCTTGCAGACAAGATGACACAAATACCAGGCAAAAGCAGCATGGAAGAGATTCGTCCAAAGCAGCTCCACCTTGGCATCAGCAGAGCTGGCAACAGACCCCAAAAGCCCTAGCACCCTGTGGTCAAGGCTATATCCACTATGCAACACCACCCCCTAGAGCAGCAGAAATTCCAGCCCAGCATCACAGGTAAGAAGCTGCTATTTTCTACATCTTTCTTTGCTTTCTCCACATCAAGCCAGGTTTTGAGCTGCCATGTGATCTGCACAAATATGTTCGCTTGAAGCCAGTGAGAAGACATCTAACATTAGTCAGGGCTCTAGAGACTTTGTTTTACAAGTCTTGTTTTGTTTGGGGAAGGAAGGTTTTGACCTGTTTTGCTATTCAGCACCTTGTCTGAGGGATGGAAGCAGAACACTGCAATTGTTAGGGTTGCTGAGTTGATACTGGACTTCCTCAAAAAAAACCCCACAATTTTAGACTTTGTTTCTATTTTACATTTTAAATATATTTTCTCCCATGAATCAAATATGCGTGGCACTAAACATAATTTTGATCAGTTCTTTCCACCTCGGCCATCCTATACATTCCTACAAATAGAGGCATTGCAACAAAAAATGACAAAAGAATGTTTCAACAGGGACTGTTATGTTTTTTTTTTTTTTCCTTTTAAAATGAAATTAAGGTTAATGCTGGCACATAACTACAAAAATTTTGTAGTTTTGTTAGAACTGCGTTTTCTGAAAAGAAAAAAGTTTGCACTGGGAAATACCTACCAGATCATTTCTACCCCCTTTGCTTAACGGCCTGCTGGCCTCTCATATTCAAATCAGTTTAGTTGCTAAGAAGTCTAAAAACAAATCATCTGTCCCACACCTCTGTATGCAGAAGAGGAAAGCGTGGTTCCTTTTGGGATCCTTACTTGTTTCTGTTTGAAAGCTTCCAGCAAGGCAGTCGCATGGTCAGGAAGGAGCGGGAAAGAGAGGTGGGGTCCAGTGTAGGAGTCTGGCACCTCCAAGGATTCATAGTCGCAGTACTTTTCCAGCTCTGCCTCTTTGAAGCTTTCCCCACTTACGAACATGCGACTGATAAAATCCCCTGGATGACAGATTGGTTGGTTTAATTGTTTATTTAAAAAGAGAAAGAGACAAGAAAAAGTTAATTTGGCTCAATATACCCTTCTTGTATTTTGCTAAAGAGAAGCTGTTTTTTTTTAGGCTAGAGCTCATGAGCAATGGCACCAGCAGAGGCTAGCTCCTAGTCTGACACCGCCACAGAATTTGCAGGGGGGGAAAGGCTACAGGGTGGAGATTCAGTCAGTGTGCTATGTGTTGAGCAGTGCTGGCAGCTACACCAGTTTTTGCAAAACTGTGGCAGAGCCAGATGGATACTGGTTGCCATGGTTAAGTGAAATGTTATTTTCAATGACATGCAAAATTATAATAAGGAACTGTCTCCTATGGTACGCTGTTTTTTTCTAAGCCTGCACATACATTCTCAGTATTGCACAAAAATCATATAAATACACTTTTTTTTTTTTAATTGCTGTAACATCTTATAGTTACAGCATCTCAAGTACCCTCTTGGCCCCCGTCACCATCCTGAGGGGGTCAGCACTGGGCAACACATCAATACAGGGTGCAACCTGCTGAGCTGCTGGTGCCACGTCTACAAAAGGCACATAGAAACTTACTCTCTTTACTGCTGCTTGGCGTGAAGTGGTCCATGAGGTAACTGAAGAAGTTGTGAAGCTGCAAGAAGAGACAGCCCATCATCATTCACCCTGGAATATTCCCAACAGCCACTTGATATTCTGCATAGTAGCAAGTTGGCATGATCTTTTTATGAGTGTTATCTATGCCCTTCTTATGTTTTCTGGCATGTACGACAAATCACACTATACTTACTTGGTTTTATATTTCTTGTAATGAAGTAAAAGTAGGAGCTTTCCCTTCAGCCATACAGACAGAAGAATACCCATAAGCCCTCTCCCTGCTCGACAGCAAGGCAACCATTTAAGAGAACATTAAGCAAAGTTAAAATAAAACAAGCCAATGAGGATTGCCACTTGTGTTCAGACTCAGGAAAGGGCTTATGATTTTAAATGCTCCTTATAGTTTTCTTTCAAGATTCATTACCTAGCATTTCATCACATACAAGCAGGCAGGAAATCAATAGGCAAAAAAGAAACAGGAAACCCAGTCCTTGGCCCACCGAAGCACTTGCAGGATTACCAGCCAGTAGGCAGAAACAAGTGCGTCTGTGGCACAGAAAGCATCCTCCTGTTTGAGAATTCAAAGAAGTGGCCCTGCCTACCAGAACGGCAAATGATGGCAGGACAGGAATGGTCTCCAAGAGGGAAGCAAGAATAGGCTCCAAAGGATACAGAGTTCATTAAATCAAAACCAAAAAAGAAACAAATAAAACCCCGCACTCACAAATAACAACCCTCTCTAAATTTAATACAAAGTTGTGAGATTCTTGACACATGGAGACACAAGCTTATTCAGCTTCCCTAATATATGATGCTCTCTTCTCCCCAGACTGCTCCATTCACTCTTAGCTACTTTTACAACAGCAGTCCCTGCAGACCCTCAGGCAAGGGCTTATTCCTCTCCCTCCATAAGTTAGTGTCCTAAAAGTTATGATATCCTACGTCTTGCACACCCACACAAGAAGCTGCCTGCTTCTTGCAAAATAGTTTGCCATTGGCTAGCTTCAGCACAGAGAGGCTGCATTCAGACACAAAGCTAGGAATTAAGTTTCAGCCTGTACCAAAATCACAGAGAGAGGATGTCTTTTCCCATATACCTTTTCCTTAGCACCTTACCTTGATCTGATCCTGCTCACAGGCATACTCAATGGACTGAAAGATTCTCCAAGTGCAACGTCGGCGCATTTCCAGCCGAGCAACGTAGCGCCGATACCACCTTTGGATCAAAACAGCTGCCTTGAAAGCTGCGGGACAAAAACAGAACCAACCTGCTGAGCTGCAGTGGCCACACCAGCTGAGATATCCTGCTGCTGCTCCTTTCCTGACCCTGAAAACTGAAGAGGGACCTTTCTCTTCCAGGGGTAAGTTTTCAGAAAAGATGTTCTGATGCCTAAATATTAAGGATAACAGAACACCCACTTCTTTTCACCTCATTGCAAGAGGTGATCTGACCCTGCCTGACCAGAGACCTCTGAAGAGCTTCTAACCATCACTGCTGGCTCTTCAGCACCAGTGTTAACAACAACTTATTGGTCCAAACAAATTCTTCAGTGTTAATAGACAATATCATCCCTTTCCATCTACCTTCATTATTTTCATGTCCCCCTTATAGTCCAGGTACTGGGGCTTCAGGAAACCAGACATTTGACTGAGGCCACACAAGATGTTGGGGGGTAAAACAAGACACTGAGTTCCTTTCAAGAACCTCAAAAACAGAGGTTTTATCTTCCTTCCTTTAAACCAAGTAAATACCTCAGCTTCTGCAGTTCTGGGCAAACTTCAGAAGTGATCTATTCTAGCGTAAACGTTAAGGTATCGTTATCTTGGAGTAAAATAAAGACAAAACTAACACACACAGTGAAAAGAGGGAAACAGCTCTTCATCTACTTAATGACACAGAAGGAATGAAATGCCAGGAATTTCCAGGTCTCTGGTCATGGTTCAATCCACAGCCAGCACTGGCACTAGGCTCTTCCCTCCAAATGCTGGCCATATGACCTGGTGTTCAAAACATAACAATTCCTCTGCATTTCCCCAATTCCAGTGATTTTAATTGAGATCATTTCAGATGCAGTGTGTGCTTTAAAGCAAAGCACATTGGTGCAGTTTCCCATTTACTTTTTCAAGTTCTGCAGCAGAACTTTATGTACCTCTAGGAACTCTTATATCCTCCTTAGTTGGTCTTGACCCCATTTGCACTGCCTGGTTACTTTACATCACCTTGCCAACCAGCTCTGCTATTTGATGTCTCTCTTTTTATTAGGCTCCATGTCCCTCTACATTATTCTAGAGTCCTGTGTTTAAAATATTTTCTAAAAGTGCTTCTCTGTGTCAGCTTCAGCTAAGGGAGGGATGACTGCTCTATCTAGAGGCTGGCCCCAAAATCAAATAGAGACAAGAGAGTTAGTCCTGCTGCAGGAGCTTGTGTTCCCTGGCATGTGGTTTGTGAGAGGGCACTGCTGTGTTCACCAGAGCAGGCAGAGCAATTGGGTATATGGAGGGAAAAAGCTTGATTAAAAAGAAGGAAATCCCCCACCTGTACCTTAAAGGCTGCTAAGTGCTGGCAAGAGACAAAGAGATCATATTAATTCAATTAGCTTGTATTAAAACCCCCGTGTACTTCAGCAGGAAACATTATTTGACCTTTACCTAAAGAAGATATCCTGATGGCTTATGTATTGAAAATAATAATCCTTCTAATCTATTTTACTGTAAAACCACTAGGAGGTGCAGAGCGTGGAAAGGGAAGAGCTATTGCTGTTGTACAGATGGGGAACTGAGTCACAGTGAAGTCATGGGCAAGAAGGTAAGACTTGGTTAGCCTTAATTCAAGAATAACTTGTCTTAGTCTTTGCCTGGGCCTTAAGTGTTGCTGACAAAATGCTTTCTGATCTGCTGGGCCATGAGAAAATTTTAAAAAGCTGACTTTGTTTTCTGCAGTTTATGCTCCTGATGCTGCTTCTTCAAGCCTCCTTTATAACTGTCCCAACACTAGCTGCCAAATTGCCTGTACAGCAATTTGTCTGCCATGTAGCCAGAATCACAGTCACAATCACTCTTTAAAATAAATAACTTCTAAACATGTTGCATTCCCCTAACAGCAGATATAACGTCCAATTACTGCAGCAGGAGTCAGATGTACTTCAACTGAATCCTGAGAAGAAATTTATAGATATGACTCCACATATACCAATGAAAACCAGATCCTTTGAAAGATTAAAAACAAAATCTATGAAAGATTGGTTATCAAGTGCACAGTGAGCACATATAGCACCATCCACAGCATTTTAAGCTCCAGATGGGCAAGGCATTTTTTTTTTAAAACTACTTTTACATAGACTGACTCTGCAACTGAAAAAGCCAGGTATTCTAATTTACCAGCTTACCTGGGTGAGTTGCATCTGGCAGTGTTTGTACTAGTTTAGAAAAAAAATATAAAAAAGGAAGAAGAAAGAGATTTATCCACATTTTATGAGGATCCAAACAGTAAACTGAATCATACATCATCATATAAGCTACTGCAAGCATGCCAAAGTGGCAGCACTCAAACTCAACTATGCCTGTTCATGCTAGCAGTATAGTTCACAAATCAGCTGTGAACAAATATTGCCTTCTTTCTCTGAAACCATTTATAACCAAACCAATTGCCTGAAATTGAGCATCCCACAGGTATCCTTTCAGGTCTCTTGTATGACAAGTGCCAGCAGAGTACAATTCCCTGAGAAGGCACTGCAGAAGTAAAGGCAGATAGCTGGAGGCTGATTTTAACAACAGCTTCGGCAAAAAGGAGACCCTGTTCTAAGAAACTGAAAGCCTATTCTAAGAAATTCTTTTTTTATCTACATTTTAATTTCTAATTAATGAAAATACAAGCTAGAGAATATTCTTTTTAACCTGACAGATACTTATACAGCCCGTTTTACCGAGCATTCAGATTTATTTAATGAAGATTAAATTAAGTTGCATGTTTATACAGGCAAATGGCAACATTTACACCATGAATATGTTCCACCACATCTCCAGGGGCACGGTTGTCGCCCCACAACCTTCACAAGAGAGCCAGAGGCCCCACAGCAGACAGAGGCAGCTGATGCCCTGTCAGCACAGCCCTGCTGCCCTGCTCTGTGCCAGCTGGTACCAGCTGCAGGTCTGGCCTGCTCCCTCATCACAGCTTCACATGCTCAGAGCTCCAGCCTCAGCTGGCAGGCAGGACTCGGTGGTTATGTGCTGGAGCAGTGCTCCACTCATATCCAGGGTGGAAAATAGACACGCCTGCTCCAGAGGCCTTCCAAAGTTCCCTCACTTTTCTTCAGGGAGGTTGCTGACAAATGCACAGGTGTCTAGTCCTCCTGGACCCCCAAAGATGCTTACAAGAGGGACTCTGCTCTGATGTTCCCCATCCCCTTCTTCGTTCACATGCAGGGCGGGTTTAACAGAGTTGCTCTAAGGGCTCTGCCAGCTACACTTTCCATAGGAAACATCCCCTGGGCCTTGTATTATGGGGCCAGGACACTGCCTGTCACATTATACTTGGGTGGAAATCCCTGAGCAGTTAGCTCCACATCTGCAGATCACCAGATCTGGAGGATTTAAAAAACAAGAAGCAAGAAATTAACAAAGATTTTACTGCCAGGGGAAATTGTTGATGAGGTATCAGATCTAATGGAGGGTTTCAAATCAGTAACTAGTTTTATGTTACACTTTCTACATTATGAACAAGCCCCTGTCATAAAATAGCCCTGAACTTCCTGGGAAACTCCTTGGTTCTCTGGTGCTATAGGCAATAGACAACTCTAACTTCTTTAAATAAAAAGTGGAGTTTTTAATACACAAAAATTAGAAACAAATAATGATGAGTCACAACAGTATCCCCACTCTCCTAATTCCTAAATGCAACCACTGGTTTTGCTTTCAAAATATTCACAAATAGTTTGTACCATACTGCTGCTCTGCCAGTGCTGATGACTGAATGAAACAACAAAGTTAGTCTTTTTATTTGTTTTACACTTTGGCTTTTCAGCTTCTCTTAACCAAAGCATCTTACCTTCTTTAGAACCAGACTTATTTTGGCATTGCTAACGTTTCTGCTTTATCAATCTTACATCCCCAACATAGTCTTTAAATAGGAAGTGCACCAGAAGCAGTAGGGAGTTATCGTCCATCACCTGGTCAGCACATGAGGTTACAACACACACACATTAGCCAGAAATTGATTAATTCATCTGATGTTAGTTCCAACAGAGTTGCTTTTTGCTGCCTCATTTCTGGTCAGGTCTTGATTGATTTTAATCGAATCCTGGTCTAGATAGCTGTTATTTTCTCAAGTTTAGTGTTGACATATGAAACTCCTCATCATAGGATGTGACTGAAAGACATAACCTCACCTCAGCAGTATCAAGAAAAAGGAGTAACTTGGAAAAGAAACACATCCACCACAACCTTCCAACAGCATGTGCAGGAGCAGACAGGAAAAGGTTTCAAAGAATCACTCACCATTTTCAGACTTCTGCAGAGAGTACTTGTAGTTGGCATTTACAGAACTACCAGATCCCATGTTTTCCAACCAGTACTCCTAGAATGCTGCTGACTGGCCCAGTATCACCAAAACCATGCGAGAGATGCAGGAAAGTATTCGATCAGAATCAAAACTGCTGCAACATGCCCCACAGTGCTGAGTCTATAATTAAATATATTAACACTTATTAAGATCAACAAGCAGATGTCCTGTCTTGTGCCCAAGTACATCTTCTGCTACCAGGTTCTTCCAGCTACTTTGTTGTTTTCTAGACAATCTGGGATGAGGATTTCTGTCTTACTGTTTAAAATTTCAAGTCAGCTATATGATTAAGGAATAAATCCAGCACCTTTCCCAATTGGATAAAAATATCAGAGATTACTTATCTAGACACTGTAATTGTACAGTAGATGTATAAACTAGACGTTCGTGTATTCACACAATGCTTCATATACCTAAGTTTAGGTTCCTAAACTCTTGGCAATTTGGCTGTCTTTGACGTGAACCTTCATTTCAATTGCTACAATAAAATAAGCTTGGTTGAGCTCTGAGAGCGGACAACATCTCCAAATCCTTACACCACCACCCCCCTTACTCATGGACAGCTAAAGCACATAGATGAAGTAAAAGCTGCTAAAATACTAGACAACTGCATATTGGAGGCATTTGGTGTATAGAAAAAAAGTCAAGTTTTTGATACCAATCTGGAAGCATAAAAGTAATTAAGTTGATTCAGTAACACTCAGTATATGCAAATATATTCATGCATATACCATCTGTGAAGGATAACTCTCATTATGAGGGATGAACATACATACGGTATTTAAATCTATTTGCAGTTCCACAGCTAGAGGGGAGATAAGTCTAAAATAACAATTAGGTATCATAAGAAAATAATCAGCTTTGTTAAATAAATACTGCTTTTCTTCACCTCATGGATCTGCTTGAGTGCGGGGGCGTATTATATCATGAATTGCTCAGTTCCTGGCCAGCATAAAAGGACAGGACAGCCAGACTTTTGTTAACCTCACTGCTGCAGAAAGCTCTGTTCAGAGCAAAAGGATCACGTTTCAAGAACAGGTCAAATTCTGAAACTTCTCGCTTTGAGGACAATCAGAATGCCTTTCACCATCAGACACATTTCCTCTGGGGGAAATAAAAAATGTAGGAAAAATTAAAAACTCCATGTACAACTGCCACAGTAGTCCCAGGCTGTATCACATAAGATTTATAAAGATTTTTATTCTGCCCCAGAACTGGGGAAGGGGAGAAAGCTGAGAAAGGAAAGGAAGGAAAAAATCACGTTTAACAATGTTAGGTCTGGTGCTAGCAGGAGACCACATCTCAAAGGCTTTTGAAAGGTTAGGACAGCAGAGGCACATTTTCCCAGCAGGGGAGGGAAAAGCCCTTCTCCTTCTCTCACTTCCTGCAGCCCTTTTGCCTACCTCATTCTCTTTCCACCTAGCCCACGTTTCCTCTCAAATTGCTACAGATCTGCAGAAATGCTAATTGAAGGAACATGTCCAGTGTTGTATAAGGCACATGTGCACAGTGTTTGCTCAGGGGGATGATCCATGCCAAACAAGATGTCAGCACAGAAAGTTTCTAGATAAACGAAATACTGAAATTGTCTATCTTGCCCAGAATGCTGAGTTGCACAATGGCATCTTCACATTAAGTGGATGACACAACAGGAGGATACTTTACAATGTTCTTAACAAAATACCAGTCACTCTAGTTTTACTCTAACAACATTATTGCATAACAGTGCCAAAAGTGGCCTGAAATCACTGCGAATTATGCCCAAATATGCCCAACATCTGGTGCTTTATGGTCTTTGGGTTTCATAATGCACGTACTCCGGCAACTTTTCAGATTATTAACTACTCAAATCAACAATCACACACAAAGAAATCAGAATCTCTAGCATTTAAGGCTCTTACTTGTCACCTTCTGTATAAGGCAAATCCCATTTCAGGAAAAACAGATTTTCAAGCTCAGAATCTCTGTGTGTAGACGTAATTCCCATATGGATATTCACACAAAAATGTCTTTTCAAAGGGACATAACTGAAAATTTCAACAAGCATTAGCTATCCAGAAAAGCAACGATATGAATGATTCACTCTGTATCAGAAGCTTGCTTTAGAAACAGACATCCCCAAATACCTCCACTTACTGCATTCTGGTATACCTGGCAGAGCAGTCTGAAACAGCATGACACGGGTTCCTTTCAGAAGAAATGACACCAGAGGACACACTCCGGCTACTAAATTGGAGTTCGGTCCACAGGAGCAGATTCAAGCCAGGCCCAAGAAAAAGCCCTGAAACATGGCTCGTGTGGACAACTGTTCCTCCACAGCGGGGGTCAACACAACCTGGGTGCCTAGCTGTATCTTCAGTGCTGCTTAGGAACCTGATACTACCAGCCTCAAAGGAAGCCAGATGCTTCAGCTTTTCAGAAGAGGTGAGCACCTTTAACGATACCTTTAAAAATGCCAGCATGAGAAAAAATTCCATTCTCAGGAACTAGAACACTGCCAGATGAGTTTTCAAAACCAAAGAACATATTTTAAACATGTGCTCAAGTACAGAGATAAGTACCTTGCTTGCCTACAACGCAGTACTGCCTGTCTGTTTTGATAAAACATGACCTTGTATTTGAGATCACTTTGGAGAAACAAAATAAAACTTTTCCTCATTTCCCTCCTTCCCCACAAAAAAAAAGGCATTTGTTATTTGAACAGCCCTACTTTAAACATGGATTTTGGCCATCCATACAGAGGGATGGTCTAGTGTTAGCGTACCCTAGGAGCACCTGCAGAGAGCAAGCAGGGGCACTAGCACCTACCTACTTCTCTTATCCGGTTAACAGGTCTCTCCCAGGCAATTCCTGCAGCTGCCAACTTTTTGACTTTGTTACCCTCAGATTCTTTGGAGGGCTACAGCCTGAGCAAAGGAGTGCAAAGCAATAAATCAGAGAATCCAAAGGAATGAAACCTGCCACAAGGGTGGGAGGAAGAAATAGAGCCAGTCCAACTGCTCAGCACATCTGATCCTTCCTCATGCACCCAACAGTGAAATACACCCCTCCCATACCTAAAACACTATTTGCAAGGAAAAGTTGCGGTATAGGAGCCCATAAAGATGCAGCCTGAAAGGCCTGATGGAGTTTAATGGTGGCATCACCTCAAATACAGGCTGTATTAAACGACCAGCTGAGATAAAACAGTGCATTTGTGAAACAGCTGGCTACCTACTCCTTTCTCATCTTACTCTTGGCCACCACTCCCCTCCTGCAGAGATGCTGACATTTTCTCTGGTGCAGTCAGAAGGCCTCTGAAACTTTTCCCACTCCTTCTGCGAAGCTGCAATACATCCATCCTCTAGCCAAGACGTACGCTAAGTAAAGCAAGGTGCTAAAACCCACTATGTGCACTTACAGCAGGACAGAACTAAAACACCACCAAAAAAGACATGGACTTGAGAGCTGCACATGGATATAGACAACTAAGAGAACAACAAAGCTCAGTGCCTCAGCAGAAGACCACAGACACACAGAGAAGATGCAGGTTCCCTGTTCAGCAGAGTTAGCATTGAAAGGCAGGAGAAACTTCTAACAGCCATACTCCACATATACCTCCCAAGCCGTGGGATAACATACTCATTTTTGCAACACACGCTGCCAATCTGTTTAATACTACCCCATGACATAATAATACATAAAACCCAGTAAAGGAAAACTTGCATAAATCCCTGTGTGTCAACCTAAAAAAAAAAAGAAAGAAAGAAAAAACCACTCCCAAACATCAACAACAAAAGCCTAGGTAAATTTCCAGGCTTACTGCAAGTATTAACTCTTTCAAAACGAAAGCAAGTGACGCCATTTTGTATCAAATTCTACACATTCCGTCACAGCACTGAGCTTGTCCAAATTACAGATCTGTGCAGAATTCGGGGCTCCACCTACGTGAATCAAAGGCCTTCTGTAAGGAGCAACAAACCGCTCCGCCATGCAAAGTTAACTCCAAAACAACGCACTTCTAAAGGAAGATGACACACTTCACATATCAACATGCACAACTGAATCCCCACTAGCTTGTAAATTTTACAGACATTTGGACAACCAAGGGAAGAGATTAACAGAATCTAGAAGGCAATGAGAAGACACTTACTGAACGTTTACTAGGAAGAAAACAGTGAAAGAGAGATGTGAGAGTGAAACAAATTTTAAGTTCTGCCAGTAGAAAAGCAGCAACAGGTCATTTAAGAGCCACCAATTAATTAAAAATATATATAAAAAGTCAAATAATTTTCACAAGAATAAAAATGCTTGCTAGCACTAGGGAAAGTGATAATCCTGCCTTTCCCTCCTAGAGTAAATACCCATGTTCCACGTGTACGACAGGCTAAGCACTGCTCGTAGCTGGAAACAAGATGGTGAAACTTGATTTTACACATGCACTGAACTCTGCACCTGCAGTTACTGCAGTGCCAAAAAGGAGAATTTCACCTAGAAAACTCCCAACCAGTTTTATACAGCTTGACATATAAAAAGGACATTTCACCTCAAACTATGGGTGCGGAGTAACTACTTGTGAACACAAAACGGGTACAGAGAAAAGAAAAATAAAACTTACCTTGCCACCAATTTCTAGCTTAAGGATTTATTTAAAATAAACACAAAAGAAGCGCTCCACTTCTTAATTATTTTTTGTCTATTTGCTTATATAACCAGCATTCAGTACTCAAAGTGATCAATAATCTCTGAAGTGGTTTACTTGATTACAGATTTAGAAACTCCTCCTGAGATCTAAATAATCAAGTAAGCTGTTCCCTTGGGCATGCAGCAGAAACTGCCATTGCTTTCAGCACCTGCAGTACAAAACATGCGTACTTCTCTGCAACAAGTGCAGACCCTTCGATTTATTTACTGCACAGTTCTGAGCAGCCTTAAGAATCCTCTCCCATGTGATGCTTAAGAAAGGTTACAGGTCTGAAATGGATTAGGATTACTGAAGAGGATTAGGAATGAGAAAGATGGTATGTGCCTCTCTCATCTTAAAAGAATCAGCTCATAAACACTTTCAAATTGTCTTTTGTTAAATGCAAATTTCTCAAAGAAAAAGAAAGAAACATTTCAGCCCCTACCCATGGTGGACTGTAAAATCTTTTGGGCTTTATAGCTAGGGAGTCTGGACTGCAGAAACAAAAGAATGGAGGAAGTAAGGATAACGTAACTTAGTTCTAGTTAATTACTTATCAATTCTAAGTCATGAAGCTGACTGGGCTTGAGAAAGCAGAACAGCTATTTTACTTCCCAGTCTCTAAAACGTGAGCACATAAAGAAGATGAAATGTCAAACAGAAGAATGACCAGTGAGCAATTCCAATAACTATAAATGATCCTTCTTTTTTAAAGAACAGACAAACCGGATCCCACAAAAAAAACAAACCCTCCAAAAACAACTGGTGCTACATTTAATCTTTTCTTACATATCCAGCATTGTTTTATTTAAACAATTTAAAAACCTGTGTCTGCATTTTTATCAGATTTCAATTTTTACACAAAAGAAACTCAACACATTTCACGGGTTAAATCATCTAGTTTGTAATACGTCATTTAACACTTTGTGTTTGTATTTTTAGCATGTAATTAAACTAAGACTAGAAAGTTATACATATCCTTCTGGATAGCAAAAAAAAAAAAAGTATGTTGGCATAAAGGCTTCATTTTGTTGGCAATCAGGGTGTCTCAATGTTTTTAAACTGATACAATGCAAGGCTTTCAGAAAATATTTTAAAAGAACAAAAGGAAAATAAAATAAGACTTCTTCAAATCTAGCTTCCTGTTTCAAATTAAAAAAAAACAAATGGTTTTTTTTTCCACTAATGTGTTCTGTGGCTGAGCCTGAGCAAGTTCTGAACAGCTGATGAGACATGAACAGGAGCGGACAATTGTTTGCTGAATATTCATGGATACCAAATATTTACACACTCCAGATCAGTTTGTACACGTTGAAACAAATGTATTTGATTCGTTTTATAAATGACTGAGAATCTGGGCACCGCTGCCAGAAGAAAATCAGCCTAACACTGCTGAGGTCAAGAAGACTACACAAAATTATACCTGTGAGGATCATTTTGCCTTTACTTGTGGGTGGCTGTTACATAACGGAAACCTGCTGGAATGAGGAGTCAGTCTGCTCTGTGAATTAAAGCAATGTCATCCTGATATCTCAAAGATATCGTAACCTCCGTTATTTACATCCTCCTCCAGGAAACCTCTGTTTTTCAGCTTTATCAGTTCTGGTATACGACTGTTAACATCATTGTACAAACTGGGTCAAGGCAAAGCTGGCAGTGCATTTATCCAGGCAGAAGTAGAGGATGCAGGTAAGTAGGTTATGACACTTAGCCAGATTCAGCGCAAGGAGATAAAGGGACCACACCTCCAGAGTGGAACAGTTTGCATAACTGGTGCACAAACACTGCAGATGGCACTGCATGCATCTGGAAATGGCTCTCTGACCTAGCGCTATGATCGTACTTTCTTCTCCTAGGTAAAATTCTCACAGGCATTCACCAGAATTTTGTCTGGTGAAGAAGCAGACCTCTAAGCTTTATGTGAAGGTACCCACTGGTCTCAACTCCTTAAATCTTTCTGTATTTCGGAGGACTTGCAAGAAGTGCCTGAATTCACAGTATGCAGTCACAGCAAAACCAGACAAACAAACAAAAAAAACACCACTGCACTAGAAAAATGAGTTGTAAACTTTCTATTGAAGACAGCTTTCAAACATTAAAAAGGAAAACAATCCCTTTTCTAACCTCACTACTATTCCATCACAAGCTTCTCTCATCTACTGGGGGGAAAAAATCTGTATCATCACATCTCCGTAAATAACTCCAGATTTCTAATGAATAAAATCACAGTAGCCTACACATACAGCTACTCCTAGCCACATTTCCTTACCTTACACCAAATAACCACTCCTTAGACAGACTGAAAATCTCTGACTATGGTCCAATACCTTATCTACTACTATACACAAGTGCTTTCCATACCACTAGGGAACCATCTTAAGACCACATGCCTCTCAGTCACCTTTCACAAACCTAGTAAAAACAGCTGAAGAGCCTGTGCACTGGAGATCCACAGCTGAAGAGGAAACATACTGCCTGCAGTGGTATTCACATTGTGCAGAGTCACGTTCCTTTGCACTGATGCAGTAATTTTTATGTTGAGGAAGGTCTACAGAACGTATCAGGACAGGATGGCTGAAGTGATGCAGCTGAACAAAGGCTGAGACAGTCTCAGGACCTGCAGCAACCCTATTCTCTAATGGTCTGCCAGCTTCCCCAGCACTCGGGCCAGTTCTCTCTGGGCACCTGACCCTGCTGGGCTCACGATCACAGTCCCCATAAAAGTCAGAAACAGATGACATCAGTAGTAACACCACAAGTCTTCATAAATCAAGTGATCAGCTGCATATTTTTATTACGTTCAGACCTACAGCCCACGCAAAATATATGAACTTTTTATTTATTAGTAAGTACATGAGTACATTCAAATTGCACAACTCTTTCCAAAAACAATAAAAACAATTTTTAGCCATCAACATCTGCTAGAATGTGAATGTAATTAAACTAAAATCAAACTTCCATTACAGTTCATTAACAGTATCATCTGCAACAGTTCAAAGAACTAACAAGTCATTATTTCCTGAGTGGTTCACACAATTAGTAAGCCAAAACAACTGTTCTGCTTTTGAGAGTGATTTTAAAAGCATATGCTGGTCTTGCAAAGCTTCAGCTTTTCACCGATTTGGTCTGCTGAAATAAATAGATACATAGATAAATAAGAGAGCACAGGTTTGTATGAAGTTAAGAAAAACTCTTTAGTATCTCTGAAAGAAAGGAATTAGTCTTGCTAAAATCTAATGTCCAAAATAACCGCTATGAATATAATATCAATAATGGTTTAAAAAAACTATTTAAACTGAAATGCAGCTTCTTATGGTCCTGCCAAGCCCACACAAACAGAGTTTCTTGGAATAGAAATATCTGTAACTTAGTATTTTCCTCTGAGGATGCTAACATTCAGGTGGTTGTGAAGGGCTGTCACAAACTAAGCTTGATCTTTGTGCCAAGTGCACCAACCTCGCCTGCTGCGGTTCAGTTCACCACTGGCAGGGCTTCCTGTCATAGTCAGCCACTTGAAGACACGTGAAATGTATCACAGTAGTGGAACTGGTATAAATAAAAGGTAAAACATTCATATAGCAAACAACTACCCATAGGTCACAACAACATCCACCCTTTCCTCTCTGATAAAGTACTTTTCCTAAGATACTCTCCAAGGGTTTTGCAAAGAAAGCCAATACTTAACTCTTATCTCTAAATCAACTAGGGAAGGTATTTACCCAAGGTCAATAAGCAAACCAAGGGAATCAGGAACTCAGACTGAGTCACTTGAGTACCACTGCAGTGCTTTGTCCCTCAATGACTCTTCAGTTGAAATTTTTATTTAAGTACAAGTAGCTAGGAGTACCAGCACATTACTTACACTCTTACCTCTTCACTTCATAGTTCTGATCCACGTCCGGTACTTCTCTGGAAATGCAGCGCTCATTACTGTGGTATACACTGTGTTACTGGTATGGAAAGAAGAAAACAGTGAGTGAAAAATCATTCCAAAGACGAGAAGTTTAATTTATAAAACTAGCAAAGCAGTAGAACAAATTTTAGTTGAAACAAACATTCTGCTTAGGTACATAAGTGTTAGGAAAAGTGGGAAAGAGGCTGATAAAAATGACGGCTGCTGGCACAAGTTTTTAACAGTTTTTCTTTCCATTTAGTACAGCAAAAAAACAGTATTTCTACATCTGTTTGAGCACTGTATTAAAAAAACAGTATTGCTATTCTTAGCAGTCACACAGTTATAATCTTCCCCTTTACAAATTTTACGCATTTATAAGAAAGAGGAGAGGAAGTCCTGGCACTGACTTTGAAGAAGCCATTGCCAAGCTCTAATGCAAGTGACTGATCTAGAGAAGGTACTGAGCTCCGTGTAAAAGTAAAGCAAGATAACCTGCAAAGATGCAATCTGTGGAACAATGCAGAACCATAATGTTATACTGAAATGAATCTGTTTTAAAAAGCCAGTAAATGGTACCTAAAAGCTATGTTCCCATTTACCACTTTTTTATTTTTCACACATCAAGCAGAGCTACGTCAGAAGCACCAGAGAAAGCCATTTCTAGTGTTAACACAAATCCAAACTTTCCAAAAGTCAAAGGCACAAATGACTTGGCAAAAAGAACCGTAGAAAGTATTGCTGTTCGTGTATGCAGTTATTTGTTTCACTCCTACAGAAGAACTTCCCATTACCAGACTAAGCCTAACAAAGCACAGTTTCATGGCCAGAGAGACAGACCGAAGAGGAAGAGTTCTGTGAAAGTCCTAGCACCATGTGCACAAGCAGAAATCTACACTGGGAGACCACAAGATACTCAAACAGATGTATAGGAAAATCCTGAGGAAGTTTGTGATGGCCTTCTAAGTGGCCTGAGGCATGGTAGGAGGCGCTGATTGACATCTCTGAATCTAATACTTACTCATTTAAGACTGGCTTCACTGACAATACCTGTACAGAAAGTTTGAAGAGGTGTCATTTTGGTAAATGAAAAGGGAATTAAAAGGCTATTTAGAAACAGCACTAAGATAAAGTTATGAAAACAAATAATGCAAAATAAAGAATTACTCCTCCTGTTTTTTTTTAAACATTTGACCATTTCACAAAAAAAAATAAATAAAAATCCTGAAATACACAAAATTTAAGTTCTCAAAACTAAGTGGTAAATATCACTAAATATCGTCTAACACTTTAGCTGTCTGCTGTAATATTTATAATTGTGCTTGAACAAAGGAACTGCACAGAGATGATGGTGATAGGATTCATCTCTCACCCTTTCAACTTGGATTGGCAGACTATTATGAACCGACTATACAGGGAGTTCAGAAACATTTTAACATACAAACTTATCAGCCTTAAACTCTCCAGAGATGGCCATGCAGCACATCCTTTTTACCATGCCTTCCGTGCACAGCTTTTAAATCACTGATGATAATGTAACCGCACTTCTGCTTTGAAAGGGAGTATTAAGTGAAAGTCTACATGTCACAATACAGAATTTAAAAGAAATACCTGAAAGAGTGTATCAAAATTGATGTTGTGCTGTCCAGTAGCATTGAGAGCTTTCATGGCTGGAGTTCTGTGGGAAAACAATGCAATATCATTAAACACAATTTATTGTTCCAAAGGCTACAAACCACCAATGTGAAGAATTTCCTCACTGAATGCCTTAAAATGCTTATTTTGGTCTAAAATAACCCAGAATTCTGTGCGACTGAATCTAGTCTCATATTGCTGAAGTTACTATATTACTACACCACGAATACAGAACAGCAGGGAATCTGCCAGAAGCTTTTTGCATACTACACATCCTAAAGATTGTGTGATATCTGCAAGTCTCTTAATAGTGCAATCAAATATGGGATTTAGATTTCACAGTGAAAAGGTAATTTTTACTAAACTTTGCTTTATACAGATATTTTTGATACACAGTATATCCTTGTGACTTCTCACCTTGCATGCTATTCAGTGCCACACAGACTTTTCTCTGGCATATGTCATTATCACTCCTTAGCTATTCAGTTCGCATTTGAGTGACATTACAGAAGCTGAACAAACTGCCTGCTCAGCAAGCTAACACCTGCTCAGAGAAGAAAACACTCAAGTCTCTAAGCTTTTTAAAAATGAAAGCGATACCTCACTACAGAGGTCCGAACTAGATTTACCTTCGGTCGTCATATGGAGGAGGGGTAGTCCAATGGTCATAGTTTGTCTCCACACGAAACCACCTGTCATATAACACACACAGAAGCAAACAAAAAGTGCATCAGCAGGTAATTAATCAAAGCCAAGAATCGGTATTTCTGTACTGCCAAAAGGAAAAAAAGTTCCCTCAAAAACCTCTTCCCTGTATCTCTTGCAAATCCAAGGGATCCTCTACACAGCAGCCTTTACCATAAGTTACTGAACACAAATGAAAAAGGGGTGACCTCTGAACTGCTAGTGGCAAAACTACCACTGACTAGAAAAAAAGTCAGATCAGACCTTTAAAGAGATAATTAGAGAAAAGATTATGGGTATGTGCACGATGCAGCCTGCAGCATTCCATTTGGAGCGCACAGAGCCAGCAGGCCATCTGGCTGTTGCCAAGCCAGTATTTACTGACTGACAGCAGTCATTAAGTGCCATTTTTCCACTGCAGGGCAACTACTATGGATCTCCTTCATATATTAAGCTGCTGCTTTCACAAAAATCATAGAAACAATTATTTTTGAGCCTTCAATCCTGCTACCACGCTGTGTGAAAACTAACTTGGGAGCCCTGAATTTAATCATGCAATACTTGGCAGACAAACAGGATGTGCCCTCAAATCTTGTCTCCTTTGGAATCTGCCTAAAAAATAAATGCATACAGATGCTTTTACCGCCTTTGATGCTCTGGACTGCCCCAACCTGACACGGTGGTGTGATTCCTTCTCAAAAAGAAGGGACCAGGGTTCCTTTCAGAGGCTCCCAAGCTTTCCTTGCTCAGCTGTAAGCATTGATAAGAGATAAGCCTGGATCTCTAAAGAAAGCTGCCCCACTATCCCTGCCTATCACTCAAGAGGGAGTATGAAAAAACAAAACAAAATATTTTGTGTACTTACGCTCCACCTAAAGGATCGAGAGGCCAGAGGTCAGCTGGCCCTCTTCTGTTCCTTGTTATGACCATGCCTTCTTTGGGCGATACACCTCCTACAATATAGTAAACTTCAGCAATGATGGGAATGCCAGCTAGTCTGAGAACAGCTGACTGAAAGTCCTCTGCTCTGCTCAGGGTCTAATGCAAAAAGGAGATCACAGTGAAACAAAAATCACAGAGCAGTCAAGCACAAAGCAAGCACGGGGACATTTTAAAAAGTGGAACAGTCCTAGCTTTGTTGCAAATTGCAATCAACTATAAAGTGCTATTTGAAAATATTTCTTTGAAAACAGCTTTCCACAGCTTGTGACTTTAGCACATGAAATGAGTGCAACTAGCAACTGACCTCATTAATCCCAGCTTTGCAAATACACAAAGTAAATATAAATAGCTGTATATACACACATGTACGCATATGTATACACACATAGGTATATCGTGAAAAAAGTTGAAAAATCTGCCATTAAAGAGACAACACTCTGCATATTCAGTCCTCAGCAAAATCTTTCAACTTGCACAATGGGACAGAAATAGGATGAGAGGAGGAAAAAAAGAAAAGAAAAAAAAAGCACTCTGCATCTTTGTCTTGCCATTCATTTAGGAGGATTTTGGTAACGATGGAGAAGCAGTAGCATTGCCCACAGCAAGCCTTCCTTTTCTTGCCACAGCCACATGATTAACTTAGTATAAACTGACAACTCCACCACAACCAGTGAAGCTACTGTTTGCAGGCATAGGGCCACAGTCTACTGAAGTACTTAAAAAATGATTGCTGTGCAGGAACTAAAACCAAATATGGAGAACATGCATAAAGCAAAATTACTCTCAATTGTTCTCAACAATTAATTATTTCTGACAGCAACACTGCAGCTAGTAGTTTCAAGTCTCAGCCTCAATTCATGTCTCAAACTCAAAAAGTATGAATAAGGTCTCCAGTAGACATTCAAATTCTGCAAGGAGGTTATTTTACTTACAAAACATAATTCATGTTTGCTATAATTCATGAATCTGAGAAGCAGCATCTGCTTTATCTGAGCAGTTACGCTAACACAATATTCATTAAATGTGCTATACAAAATACCAGCTAACTCCTGCCACTCAACAGCGAGCTCTGTATCTTTAATACAGGAACATGTCAAATGTAGTGTAAAATAACTACTGGTTTATATATTTACTATCTGAGAGTACAGCTGCTCAATTTGCTGAATTACTATATCCTGCACGGCTAGCTGGGGCACTCCTTTGGAAGGAAGTCTTTGCACAGCTACTCAAAAGATTTTTGGCACTGATCAGAGGTTGCCCCCCTGAAGGGCTGGAATTGCCTTTATCATACACATTGCTGGTGATTTGGGGATAATACCCATCCACTCTTATGAAATACATTTACTTACCAATTTATTGAATTTTCAGTGAAAACAGAAGTTGAAAAATCAAATTTACTAGGAGTTTGTAAGTTGAAATGACATCACTCTGAAATCTGAGAATATAAGGTAGTGCACTTACGTCTCGGACAAGCCAGCTGACGGGGTAATTTCGATTCAGAAAAGCAGCTATTGCATTTTCCCACCAGCTACCACCCGCTGGGGAGAAAACAAAAAAACAGTTACACATGCATGTTACTTACACTCTGTGGAATCCATCCTCCTTGTCCTCCTCTCTTCTCCATGTACCATCTCTAGCTCTGCAATCTTTCCCTCTACTAGATTAAAAACTCTTTTAATCTGTAGATTAAAAGATTTAGAGCAACAGAACTCTCAACCCATCTGAAAGCTTTCTGTCAGAAAACATGTTCTGAAGTTAAAGATCTCTGTTTCAGGGCCACCATCAGTACTTCAGGAATTCCCTTTCCTGGCAGACTATAGTGATTCCAGCATCAGCTTCAGCAATTTTATTTCCAAGAATCCAAAAAAGAGCTACAGAGAGAGCAAGCTGCTGAAAATGGCCACAGTAAACACCACATCTGTTTACTGTGCTCTTTGCTTAACTTAGAACAGAAGTTCTCAAGCAAATCACTGTAGGAACCGTAACGTGAATGAGAAACAGAGGATCCGACACCAACATTAATGGAAGTGAAAAGGGTGTTCAGCTCTTTACAGAAAATACACAGTATCTCTTAGAACTTGCCAGGGCTAGCACTAAATCAAAAACTATTGCCTTCCTTTCAGTATTGATAATTTGCTAGCTTCTCAATTTTTCATCAGTTTTTATTCATAGCTGAATGCTGAGCAATGAAGAGTCAAAGGTTACTGTAACACGGAGTAGCGCTTTGTAACATATCGCTAAAAGGACTGCAGGTCTGTTCCTATGATATCATCTCATTATTCATCTTACTGAACTCTTACAACAAGAAGAATTACACAGAAATCTTGAAATAGCTGAAAAAAAGAGGTAGTGATGGTGATTATGTGTTACTGGAGAAAATTAGGAGGAAGGAACAGAGAACTAGGAAAGCAGCAGTTTATTTGCTACACAATGCTCTTTTTCTCTCAGTCCCTACTCTGCCATCTCTAATTGTGTCTGTCAAACAGCTCACATGAATTTGTCTCTTACTGTCTCCCCAAGGTTCTCTGTCTCCTCTGACACTTTTCAAGATCAGATGACACTACTGCTAAACAAATGCCTCCCTCCTGTGCAGCAGCCAAGAACTGGCAGCATGTGTGCTTTCACCCAGTGAGGGCCAGAGAAGTCATTCAGCTTCATCTCCTTTCTGGCAACCTTAACAGTATTTTCCCTCTGGGAGAATGTGGCAGAAGAGCTGGAAGAGGCAACAATCAACTGAAATAGCATGCAAAATGTCAAGTGTGGAAGACTGATTTTTTTTACCTCGTTCATCACCAGAGATTGTGAACTTGTGTGGACTTTGTCCAGTCCATAAGCCTACGTAACCAAGAAACGTGGTGCCTTGATATGCTATCTGAAACCAGGAAACATACAGTATTTTAGCATTCTAGAGCAAAGCACTTTTTGAAATTTAAACAACACACCGAAACAGCATCCTGTACTTTTTCCCCGTGACTTTCCTATATCATTTGGGAGTCCCTTTAAAACCCTTTGCCTCAAATTATAGTAGACCTTGCAAAGTAAGTTATAAAAGGACTCTGAGGACCAAAATATACTGCATTTAATTTGTTAATGATCACCAACTGCTACAAAAATATTGCTCAAGTTAGCTAAGTTTGGCTAAGTAAGAAACAAAGAATTCTCTATTTGCAAAAATGACAAATGAATATAAAGAAAATCAAACTAATGAGGACTGCATTAGCAACTAGTGCATTTTAGACAATTTTCATCTAAAACACACATTAGTCAAGAAAATTAACAAGGCCTTAAAAAAGGCCTTAGAATTTCTCCCTACCAAAACTGATCTCTTTTCTATGTTCTCTAGTATTTCTTTTCTTTTTTAGCATCTTGGCATTTTCTCTTTCAACATCTCCTTCCAAATAATGATCTTGACACACTAGATTAAGCTGTTTTATTTGTTCCAGTTTTTCACCACTAACTGGATGTCCGGAAAGCAAAACAAACAGCATTCATCCCACATTCCTAGAGAGAGGGATTGTGGTGTTCTGATAATTCAGTAAACTTGGGTTGGGAACCATATTCCTAGATCAAATGCTGCTGCCTGTGCAGCTGCACGACCGCTCACCATTGCTTCACAGAATACCACCCAGCCACGTCAACCACAGTTCATACCTGCCCGCTTTTTATAAACTGCACATCAATTGTAATTTTGCTTAATATATCTACAAAATCATAATCCAGGTTCCGACCGTGGTAAATGTTTCCTTTGTCATCCTGAGCGACAATACTAGTACAGAACCTTAAAAAAAAAAAAAAAAAAGAGAGAAAGAAGAGAAAGAATGGTTTTTAAAAAGCTATGACAATGCTTTCAATATTATAATCTAATTGAACTAACTCAGCTTTTCAGGAGGAACTGAGTTTATTTTCTACTAAGTATTTTACTCGTGGAAGCATACAAATAAGAGCTCATACTACATCATTAACACTTGTACTTCCCAAACTGAGAGAATAGTCTCATCCTATAATTTTTCACAGAATTTCTTACAGCCTTTAATTTCAAATTTAAAAAAAAAAAAAGTACAGGAAAGTCTGACAGAGGCCATGACACTACAATGTCCTATATGAGTCATGCATGATATCCACAAGGTAAAGACCTTTCCCAGAGACTCTAACATACAAAACTGTACAATATTTAACTTATGACATCCCACCTGACTCAGAAAGTCAAAATCCCTGCCACTGTCTATATCAAGTCAGATATTGCAGACCAGGCAGGAAACACGATTTCCACTTGGGAAAAATGTCATGATTTCAAAACTTACTTTTTCTAAATCAAGATGAAAAGCCAACATCGAAAAACATCCATAACGTATCTGTCTGAAACTTTTTTGATTTCATTTTGATAATTATAGATTGTTCCATTTCTATCTGGACACCATTTATATTTTAATCACAGTTACATTAAATGTTCAAACAAATCCTTTCAAATTGGAAACAGTGGTTACTTTTAAAGTGCTGAGCATTTCAACAACAATCTAACTTCTTTAGGACAGGAAGTATGCTGAAACATTTTTCTGTAACAGTTTCACTTTCACTGAAACAGTTTTTCTAAATATATTGTTCAAGAAGTGTTTGGATAATGATCTTAGATGTATGGTTTGACACTTAGGTTGCCCTTTGTGGAGTCAGGAGTAGGATTCAATGACCCACATGGGGCCCTTCCAGCTCAGGATATTCCCTAATTCTATGATTGAAGTAGCAGGTAATTCAAAACTTATTTTCTCTGGAGTTGTAAGTTCATCATACCAGTGACATGCAGCCCTGTCTGTTAAAACCGTAAAGGTAAAAAAAATTTGCAGACTAGTAGTTTGTTCCTGGTTACTACTTATTCTTGAGCGTTGTTAGAGCTGAGAAACTTAAATTTCGTGTGCCTTATCAGGGTTCAGAATGATGTGAGTGCTCTGTGAAATATGAAGAGAGCTAGCGTTTAAAAGACTATCTTACCAGGTATACTGCTCTGTACCTCGTTCAAATCAGCATGCAAATTGCCTCCCATCTGAACATCAGAAATGGTATCAGAATGAACAGTGATTTATCTGCCACGTCTTTATCTGCCTTTTCATGGATGCTCCCACACTGAACTAAAATGAATCTGTGTCGATTTCTGTCAGATGCTATTAGTATCAGTCACTTACGCAGTAGATTCGTAGGCGAAGTTAAGCAGAACTCCATCGCCCAAACTGACTCCCAGTGCTTTGCACAGTCCCAGAATTTCCCCTGCAAAGGGCTGTGGCATAAAGGACTCCAGCTCTGCCGCTATTGGCCGAATAACTTCGTGGACCCATTTTGGTACAGTTTCACTGCAAAACACGCTCGAGGCATTAGCTACTTATTAGCTGAGAAAAAGACAAAAAGGTTTGCAGCTCCATCGAGTGCCCATACCCAACTCCGACCAGCCGCGCCAGTTGACACCGACCACTTATCCGCACCCTCTCCCGTGCCGTGCATCCCAGCCCTCGCTGCATCTCATCGGCTTTCTGCACATCCCTCAGGAAGCCCGCACAACCCGGCCGTAAGATGCAGCCCCGGCGATTTTTCGGCAATTCGGAGCCCTTCAGCACCTGCGCACCCCGCCACCCGATCCCGCCCTACCCCGGGCTGCCCCGTCCCGAGGAGGGGCCCCCCGCCGCCGCCCCACACTCACTCGATGACCCGGGCGACGGCGGCGCGCAGGAAGGCGGGCTCGAAGTGCCGCAGCACCGGCAGCCACCGCTCCTCGGCGGGGCTGTCCAGGCTCACGTTACACAGCAGCGGGGCCGCCGCGGGTCGGGCCGCCGCCGCCGCCCCGCACAGCACCACCAGCAGTCCCCACAGCGGGGACCCCCACGCCGCTCCCCGCNCTCCCTCCGGGCGCCGCGGGGCATAACGGGCGTCCGGGCACCTCACCTGAGGGAAAAGGCACGCGGCAGGGGCCTCGCCTCTCCCTCCCCGAGGCATGACTGAAGCCAGGAAAGGTGTAAAGGAGAGGTTTGTGTCTGTATTTCCTTTATTTGATAAACAGCTTAGAGAAGCTATTTATAGAGAAGCGCTCTCGGTTTTAAAAGTGGGGAAGAGGAGGAACTTGAGAAAAGGGGCATAGCTCTTGAAAGGGGCTCTTGAGAAACTGGGGACAAGGCCCTGCTCAGCTGAAAAAAAACTCAACTTCTTTGCTTTAGGAAGCAAGATCTGACAAAAAACACACACACACACACAAAGACAAACCGTAAATTAAAATTCATACAGTTGTCTACTCAACATAAATATACCTCTGTTGAGTGAATGCTGGTATAGTATGGAAACAACCTGGTTTCTTAAAATGGAAAACAAAACAAAAACACCCCACCAAATTTTCCATTACATTGCACATGTGGCACCTGTTTCTCCTCCACAGGGAAATCAAACAGAAATTGACAAAGGGTAGTATAGATAACTAAGTTATCACGGAAATACCTGACCAGGTAAGGGGCAGAAAGGCCATTAGCATTCCCAGCTGAGGTAAAGACTGAAGCAGGAGTTCAACCATTACAGTAAAGAATCCATAGATCAATGTTATTCTCATGGAACACTTCAAAAAATCAAACACAAGCAAGTCCCACCACATGATGCACTGACACAGAACAAGATTCCTTATTTCTCCTGCATGTGACACTACCCTTCCATTTAAATGGGAACATGAAAGCCTTCTCCCATTAATTTTATTCTTGTTATCCTGATACACTATAGTGAAGCTGCTCTTTCCCTCAATTTGGTTTTATTAATAGTAAACACGTAAAAAACAACCACTTTGGAAATTGCTTATTTATGGATGGGATTTCACAGACTTAGACAGGTATAAACCTTGCATACATGCAAACACTTTATGGGGTGAGCTGGAATATTCATTTTCCTGCCAATTATTTATTCCTTAATTGATTCAAGTAAAATATTTTTACAGTAAGTTTGTTTTAATACTTACATGTACAAAAACAGCTGTAAATAAATTATATTCAATAAAAGACAATTGCCTTCTTTCCTAGAATGCTTTAAAAATCAAAATCCTCGAAGGATTAAGGCCTCTTCGGTCTTCCTATAGATGCAATATCCAACTTGTCAGCAGTGTTCAATTTATGATTCTGAACAGAGCAGAGATGAATCCATAAGGCAATTCAGTACTTTTTTCCCCCCCCTCCCTTCTTTGAGAGAGGGGAAAATAAGCATTTCTAGGGCTGTTTCTTCAAGGATGATTAACTATTCCTCTCCTTTACTGCTTTATTTCAGCAGCCGTTTTCTCTTTTTCAGAAGTGCATCTCTAAGAGCCAGCTGGAACATGAAACAAGAGAGGATTATTCAGGTATTTCAAACTCTAAGCTTTAACTATTAAGTAAGGAAACTACAACAGTATCACAATGACAATCCTCTTCAATATGCCCGTCATATGCATCCTATTGGTATATTTAGAACCAGACATATTTGTAGATAAGATCACCACATCAGAATTAGAAATTACAGATGAATTAAAACTCTGTATAAAATTTGTTAAGTAGACCAAGTTTTCTAAGAGAAAGCTACAGCTAACAGCTTGCATCATCTGTGCTGATACATACATCTGTGGATGCTTTTATATATTACAGATAAGGTGGGACAACAAGATGAAAAATTAACCTAAATTATCTTTAAACCAGTTGACTTAGGTGCTAGTAACACTGTAACTATAAAAGCATTGAATAGGCAGCAGATCACAGGCAAATGAGCTAGCCACACTCAGTTCTTTCCTACTGCAGTTTTATGACTACTTATACTCAAGCTCAAAAGCCACTCAAACATGTCTGTGAATATAGACAACCTGACCTGATGCAAGAAGCTGGAAAGTAATAAGATCTCAGAATGTACATGAGAAATTGTTTCTATAGATTTCTACAGAAAACAGAAGTACAACAATAACTTTAGCTGTAAAATAAGAACTTTGGGTAGCAGTTATGCAGAAAGATCTACTTGACTGTAAGTCTCATTAAGCTATTTTCAGGAAGTGAGCATATTACTAAGGAAAACTAAAATAATTTGTTCAACCTCAGAGAAACACTAATAATTTCTCAGCTAAAACTGGCAGCAGTAACTGGCAAGTGCTAACACACATAGTAGAAGAAATGCCGTGGTTGTTTAGCTAAACTTAACAGTATAGTTAAACAGTATTTAAAGTATTTAGTATTTAAGTATTTAAGTTTAAGTTTAGTATTTAAGTTAAATTTAACAGTATAGTCAAGTAAAGAGTAGGGCTTCAAAAAAAGTCATTCATCAATGCATCAGTACATCCTATTTAACATCCTGTATAATTAGGAAAAGGATAGAGTAACAAACTGTTCTTCCACTGACTCATTTGGCAAGAAGGGATCAGAAAACTTCAGTCCAGCTGAGAGCTAAGTAGGATTAACAGGCATTTTTTGAAAGATTATTACAAAGCTGCTTTTCAAGGGTAGGAAGGAGGAGATGTTAGAATTTTTACAAGTGCCATACACAGCAAAGTCTCTGAAGTGATATGTTATATATGTTTTTGTTGGTAAGGGAATTTAGATCTGGACCATAGACAACATTCCATTTTATTCTATCAATGAGGAAAGCAGCAGAACGCAGTATCTTAAAACTACAGTACTCCAAGCCACTTTTAACAAGTACTTACAAATCACTGTCAACAGTGACTGATGCTGTGGTCTAACTAAAGAGGTAGGAAAGAACCCTTTTTTCACTGTTTAGCTGTTACACTGAAACTCAAAACATTAAAATGGGAGTAAGGACATACAAGATAACTTTTTTAGAAACAGTGAACCAAGTTTAAGAGTCAGTGTAATCTCAAAAAAAATGATAAAAAGCACAACACTACAATGGAGATAGTTCTGAGCATATGGACACCTGATTTTTACATATATATTCTTTTTTAAAAGAACAAACTGCTAAGAATCCTATCCAGCAGCTAATCCAAAACTCTGGCTAAAATTATACCCAATTTCTCAATAAAAGGACGAAGAATTAACAGCAGCTTCCTAAAGTGCCTGGATTGTTTGCTATATTTTCTGTGTTTTAAGTGCTGGGTTAACGTGGTCAGCCTTATATGGGGTGAGGCAGAATAACAGCAAATAAAAGACTACACTGGCTATTAGTCCAAGTCTTCCTCTTCAACAGAAACACTTAAGAACTACTTCCTGTTGAGTCTATAAACTTTTTCAGTATTGCTGCTCTTAAGACAACAAGTGGCCAACAAATATACATCATCTTAATATGGTCCTGGCAACAACTCCCAAAGACAAAGGGGGATTTATAAAAGAAGCACCTGAAGGCACCCTACCACAAGACAGGACTTAACAAGTAAACACAAAATAACACAGAAACAAGAACCCTGCACACCTGGATTATTCTAGTTTTTCCTCAGAACACCAAAGGAGTTCAGTTTTGTAACACCCTGTAACACTCCAGACTGGCCATCTGCCAGGTTAGATAAAGGGATTTTAAGGCAGATTTTTGTTAACACAGATCTACCTTGCCAAGGTGAAACACAGCAGGGCAAAACAATGTCAGTATCACTGCTCTGGCAACAGCTGCCACAGTTTAGGCATTATCCCCAGCTGAGGTGCGTCACAGAAGTGAGGGGGCTCTGTCCACACTCAGTGCTTGCCAGCTCCTCTAACCCCAGCCAGATGGGGAAGCTACATGGGCTCCCTGCCTAATATCTTCAGGAGCAAAACCATTGCCTGAAGTTTTTGCCTTGCCTTTAAGTTATCCCTTCAGCTACCCTGGCACAGCTGCCTGTGGGAACACACAGTAACTGGACTACCAAAGGGATGTGTGTTGAACTTGCATGTGCTTTTGTGAAGGCTCTTTTGAATCCTGCATCAGCCCCATAGCTAAGCTCATAACTGAGGGAGCAGTAGAAGGCAACAGCATCACTACTGAGAGCAGCATGTTGTGAAACTATTGCAGCAGGCTAAACCAAAGAAGTGACTTATTTTTCTAAAAAGGTCCTAAAGAGCACTTGTGTCTGTGCCTTAAGTGCATTTCTATCAAGCTATTGGATGACCTCAAGCCAGGACAGCTGAGTCCATAATATGACAGTAACAGGAGAAAGGTCAAAGAAAGACTATGGGGAGTGAAGAAACATGCTAAAAGCTTGTCCTGAAGACCAGCTCCACCATAGCAGGGAAAGATTGCTTCTATCACAATATTATAGTGACAGTTCTAACATGATCTGTTATTACTTAAAAGGAAATCAAACCACATTATCATTGCCTTCCTAATCTGCAGTGATTTTGCAACAGGGTGTGGTCCTTCATGCACAGTCAAGAGAAGATTCTGACAAAAGCATTCTCCTCCACCCCCACAATCTCTGACATACTTCCTCTGGGTAGGATTCATGGGAAGCAACCTAGCCCCCAGTCCTTTCCAGCCATTAATCCACCAAATAAACACCAAAAGCTTAGGGTGTAGGATAGACAGCACTTCACCTGCATTATAAGTTTATTGCTCAGACTGCCCCATCTGATCTCAACATTAAATGTTACCTGTTTTTCCCTGAAAGAACGCTTATTTTTGGTCCGGACATTCTGGCTATATCTCATCATCATAAAGTTCTTCTGCTTTTTCTTCTCTTTATTCGTAGAGCTGGCAAATGGGTTAATTCTTGTTTTCTTTTTCACAAAGTCTTTTCTATCCGTTTTTCCAGCCTAGAATAGACAACACAATATAATAACAGAGGGCCATTTGTCCTTCCTTACAGTTAACATCAGCTGCCAGGGTGACAAGTTGTAGGGCAGCAAGTATAAATCCAGATTCAGTATGACTTCCTGTGTATATTAGATGCATTCCTCCATGCTGGCAGTATTAAGTAACAGTCAGAATTGGGGGTGCCCATTTTCATCTTCACCTGTGACCAGCAAGAGGCTGTTTATCTGTTACAGCCAAGATGCAACACTTAAAAAAAAATCAAAGCAAATGGCAGTTGGGTATCTGTCTTACAGATTCAACCCCACCTCCTTATTCCACAGGAGACAAAAAACACAAACCCTGTAGAAGTTTAAAAAGAGGATATGAAACAGCCAAGTTCCTCACCATTGCAGTTGCCAATCTGGTCTCCTTGTCCGACTTCGGCTTCTTATGTAGATGTTCAATATCTCTGAGTGAAAGCAACTCTCCCCTGCACACAGAAATCCAACAAAAGGCCATCACACACAAAACATCACCTGGCCAGAAAAACAAAATGCCCTCCTGACCTTTTGTGTCTCACCCATCTCTTAGGCCATTGTCCTCCTACACACATTCACACAAGTGGTTCTTATTCTTCCCATCAGGCTAATCCTCATGTCTGGGACAACCCAAATCTGGAGATACCAACTTGCAACTACTGCTAAGAAAATAACATGCCTATTCACCTGAACAAGTAAACCAGTCCCACAGTTTCCACTGGCCCCTCTTGCTTTTTCTCCCAGGTATAAATAAAACCCCCAGGCCAGGGTCCATTCTAGGCCATGCGGCTGTTTGCCACCCGTCACCAGGGGATAACAACCAAGAGCAGAGCTCTGTACCCTACAGCAATTAAAATTTATATCAACAGATTGTGGGGAAAAGAAAGCACTTGTCAATATTTCATATCCTACCTGCTCTCCTCTTCATCTATTTCAATATTTTTCCTCTTTGCAGCTTTGCCTGGTGCAGAATTGAGTTCTTTGGAGAGCTGGGCAAGACGTATTTTGTGGAAGTCTTCTTGAGTTAGCAGCCTGCTTGTACTGACTGCTGCAGCTTTAGCTTTTCGTTCCTCTATGGGCATGCTTTTGATCTTCTCTGCCTTTTGAAACAAGTACAAAAGAAAAATCATCCAGAGCTTTGCAAACTATTTCTGTGCTATAATCTATGACCCTCTTGCCTAGAGAGAACAATGTTGGGAAATGCTCCAAACAGACTCTTAAAGAGTCTTATATCCAACACGTGGTATTAGAAGAAAGGAGTACCTCAACTCCTCAATATCTCAGAGCAAATAAAAGTAAACATAGCTTTGAAGGAGCTTAGCACTGGAACAGAATTCCCCAACTCTCCTCCCTCACCCTGACAACACATACTTCAGCACAGGTGCAAAAACATACTTCACCTCACTGATTCTAGTCAAGTTACTCTGCAGCCCTGGATAGTTAGTTATGAGCAGCCACGAGAAGGTATAGAGCAAGAAAATTTGGACAGCTGTTAACAAGTCCCTTTTCTATTTGGGGTAGAATACACTTGGAACTCACCACTTCTTGCTGCTCCTCATCTGAAGAGTGGTGCACATCAATCCATTCTCCATCTTCACCATCTTCCTCCTCACTCATACTAGCACTTTCCCATCCATCTGCTCAAGGGAAGAAATGCACAGAGCTGCTAGTACAGAGTTGGCTCAACAGTTTGTGTCTCAAATAATTTAAGAGTGGATCCCAAGCTCTCACTGCCTTCCACTACCTAACTGCATTTATGCCCAGGGACATGATCACCAGACAGGTGAGCTGTAGGATCTCAGCATCCCAGCCTCAGAACTACACAGACATTACAAAGACTTAAGATACTTCACACAAATGATCATTAGTTGTGAATAATATTTTTAAAAGACATCCACAGTTGAACAGACCAGTAGCTCCCATGCTTTCCCACTGGCAAGTTCAGCTACCAAATTCCATCTGGCTTGCAATATCAAAAGCATCACATGGCATAAATCTGGCAGCAATTGATTCAGAGCTGTACAAAGACAACTCAGCCTTGATTTCTTAGTGCACCCACATGTGCACATACAGCTGTGGACACCAATTTTTATAGTGATAACTGCATATGGCAGTGTAAGATCTTTGAACCCCCCCGACTTCTCAAAACACCTGTGCTATCTTGTCATTACTGTGAGCTGCAGTCTCCTTAATCCATTTCTTTTCTATGAACTTACAATAAACCTGCAACAATGGTGGACAGAGCCTTTATGGGAAATGCATTTACATACATCTCATTCATTCAAAGCAAAGCCACCCATAGAAGATACCTAAGCAGTTTGCAAGAAGTCAGTGTTGCAGCAAGCTATACCATAACCCTATGCTTTGCAAAGCACAACTCAAATTATGTTCAAGGCCCTCAGAACAACAAGCTGCATTTGGGAGATTTTGTCTCTGACAAAACTCACTAGTTTACAAATGCTAATCCTTATCACACTGCATTCAGCAACATTTCCTGCCCCCTCCCCTGTATCTAACCCAAGGAAGGAAGCAATGCAATTTATAGCAAAGTTACTCTCTACAGTATATTTTGCTCCTCTTCACTCTTCAAGATGACTGATGCATTAAAGTTATCAACTTCAGAAACTGGAACAAGGAAGATTCTTGTTGCACCAATCACTGCATTCACATGCATAAGGAACATGACATATCAGGGTGTTTCTTCATCCAGTACACCTCCACTGCACCTCAGACTTGATTTGCAAAACTCTTCTGACTTGAGTTTCAAGTCCTGCTCCATTTTTTTTTTTTTTTGATTCAGGCAGGGGTTCCAGGTTGTGTGGAGCATTTACTCTAAAAGTGACTTAAAGAAGCTAAGTACTTATTTGAAAATACTATTTTAATTTTGTTGTTTTCTAGTAAGCAACAAAAGCTTTTCTTGGGAAGAGCTAAACACGTGCAGTTTCATAGCTGTATAACGTTTGTGTGTGTGTCCCCCCCCCCTTCTGCCTCTCACTGTCTATGATAGAAAGCAATGCAGTGACTATCAGATCTCTCTGGATAAATTGCACTTAACTCGAGGACAGTATCAGTGCTTCTTAATGGACAAATAGAGACACATGCAAACCACACATTTGACAGCAGCAAATTAAATGCATGAACACCGAGTCCAAGTAAAATCTTAGCAGCAGTGATGCACAAAATGGAAGTAATAAAGAAAAAAGGCCAACCTTCCTCTTGGTTTCCTCCTTTTTCCTCTTGGTTCACAACCTCCAGTACTTCTGCTCCTGGAATATAGTCTTTGGCATCCAGTTCTCCATATTCATGAATCCTGGCTTCCACTGAGGCCTCAGTAGGCTTACCCTGTAAATAAATGAAACACATGTTAAGCAGGCTAGTATTTTAACTGCCATAAGCCCAAAAAAACAGGGAGGGGAAAAGGGGGGGGACAGGACAACACACATTGTAGAAAAGAAATTCTGCCTGACAAAACAAGAAAAGATCTTGAATTACTATAAAGAAGTTGAATGAACTGCAGGAAGACAGGCTTCTGCAGCGTGAAGCTTCTGTCTACGAGTTTAATAAATTTGTACTAAAGAAGCCTTGAAACAAGAAAAAGCCGTATCAAAATGCAACAAGGGAGCAGGCATGGAGAGAAAATACACGATTCCACCACATTGTCAAGAGGCTATGAGAGTAGTTATCATTTTTGAGCACATGACCTTAAGTTTATGGTGAATGAAATGCACAGAAAACACTTACCCTGTATTTCTTCTGTAGCATCTCCGGGTTCAGCGAACGGAAAAGGTGTATTAAGGTTCTCGCAGACATCATCACATCTACCCAGAGAGTCAGGAATAAGTAAAGCAGAATCCTGAGCAAACCGAAAGCACGCTCATAAACAGTATTTACAGCCTGTTCATGCATTTTCTCAAGTTATAGCTCCCACTGATTTCTCCAATGCAGGATCCAGCTCTCAGGGCCAAATCTTCATTAGCAAGCAGCTGCTCTTCCCCAGTTTTGTCAGCTGTTTCCCTTGCCATAACTACCCATGACTGTTTTGTCTATGTATATGCACAGAAATATTAAAAATGATACCTCTCAGCCCACATTAAAAAATTAACATTTACAGTACTATTATGAATGCTGTAACAGAGGACTAGCTGACACAAGAAAAAAGAAAAATCTAAAAGCCATACCCATGCAATATACTCACTTTTATTTTTATGAGTCTTGTAGTGAGCAAGGTCATGGAGCAGATCTTCAGTCATGGCTAATGGACATCTTGCAGTGATTTCTTTTATCGCATTGATTCTAAAAATTAAAGTGAAATATTTTCCTGAATAACACAGTTGGGAGAGACTCACTGGCCCAGTAACAGACTGAATTATCTCAAACTTGATGAATCTTATGCAACATCAAGTGTAACAGAGGGGAACATAACAGGATGCTCTCTGCCATAGTTCTCCAAAACCCTTCATTTTTTGTCCATACTCTGCACTTTCCACCTACTGTTTTGTAGGATCTTGGACCTCAGGATTCTGCAATTAAAAGTCTAGGTCCAAGCACATTTCCAAAAAGCTGTCAAGCAATCACCAGGCCTAGGCCAGGCCAAAAATCAATAAACAGTTCTGCTGTCAAGCGTGGACAGACAAAGGACAGTATATAGGAAGCCTGTGTGCTCACACCAAGTTTCCTTTTAAATTATCTTCATGCACACACTCAAGTACACTAAATTTGCTGCCGGATTGAAACCATGTTAAGAAAAAAATCGTTCATAAAATATTCAAAACATGGCTGCCCACAGTAGTCTCCCCCTGCCTATTATATCATCTTCACACACAGCTCAGCTCTCTCCTACATTTACTGGTTGTATTCTACTCTGCCTGCACCAGACCTTTTACAAAAGCTACTCTCTTGAGCAGTCAAAGAAAGCACATTATAGTTTCACTAACAGCAACATTTTAATTTGTTGTCAGTAAAAAAAATTGGCCATCATGAAATCCAGAAGAGTTAAGTCACAGCACTGAGTAAATACAGAAACCCATTATTCTGAAGAATTTAAAACACTGACAAGAAAATTAAGGAAAATTTATATTTAGATACTGTCGTTTAAAAAAGAAAAATAGTTTCCTACATTCAGAGTGTTTTACAGTATTAATGAAATTCTGTACCCACCCTACAGTCATGACTTCCCCAGAATTCTTGTCAGTGACAAAGTTGTTGGCAATGGTCATCAACACTGACTGGACAATCTGAAAATAAGGAAAAAATGGTAAATACACTTACTACTTGTTTAATATAATTGCGAAAACGATTTCATCTTATTAACAGAGCCCTTTTCACAGAAAGGCAGAGCTCAGGACTTGTCACTATAGCCTGCAAATAACTTCTAGACACAAATTCTCCTGCAGAAATGAAGACCTCGAGCACAGTTCTTTCCCCTTACACAAAACAATGCCTTGGAACTTGCAGAAGTTGCCAATGGGAGCAAAAATTCCCACATGCTTTTCAAGAAAAGTGGTCTGACCACATTCCTTGTTCCCCATCCCCAGGGAACGCACTCAACAATTAACACTTCCATGCTGGCCCACTGTCCATTTTTAACACCACCAGGAGTAGGTGGGGTACTGACCTCAGGTGGTACTAGCTGATGTGAAGCTTGTGCAGCAAACAGAAGAATCTTTGTCACTTCTGGAAGAAAAGAAGGAGGGGGAAGAAGATGTCAAAGTATATCAATGCAACTTACTCCGGCCAATAACCACATCCACCAATATAGCTAACTCAACGAGATCCTGAGCATCTAAGTCTCAAAGCCACTTCAGCCTGAAGTTATTTGGGACATCTTGTACAAGTACTTCTCTACCACAAAGCATTAGGTCTCCAACACAGTGACAAAAACTACAGCAAAACACCAGGAAAAAAAGCAGCAAAAGGCACTCACAGCTTAGCTCAACAAGTCAGGATCTGCAAAAAACTAGGAACTCACTTTATTCCATTGCTGGGGTTTCTCAAATGCTCAAGAGCATCAAGTGCACACAGCTTCCATAAAAGTCCAGTGTTCCGTGTTTTGGACAATTGGAGCCTTTTGCCTCCTTCATCCACACTCTCTGGAATACTCTTGCTTCCTACTACGCTACTGTTACCTACTCACAGCACCACTTTTAGGAACTGACTGTACGTGTGACATGATGGACCAGCCTTGTTATCTTACTAGTAGCTGCTTACCTCTCTGATGGGGCTGTAGGAATCTCTGAATGAAGGGGTAGAAATTAAAAAGAAAAAGCTGCAGGGAAGATAAAGTTGTAATAGGTTAGTTGCTTCTCTTTTGAGATCACTTTTATAACCTGATATGCTGTAAAACAATCAAATCTACACAGCATGCTCTCCAAATGCCTCAGATTTTATTGCACAACACATTCTGTCTTGAGCTTGAAATACATGGAGGTGAGGAAGGGACTTTTTCAAAGGAAATATAAGACTCAATCCCAAGATCGGAAATCCAGAAAATGGTTCTTGTTAGACTGCACATAAATCCAATCAGGGTAGTCTGCTGCACAATCCTACAATGTGCCACTTCCCCTAGCTTCAGGAACACAATCCTCTCTCCCAGAAGAGACTGTCCCTAAATGCACATTCATTTAGCATTTGAGTTCATTCAGTAACTTCTCCAGCAAGCCTGAATGAGTATTTGATGCTGAAGCAGCCTAACACCTGAACACACACCTCCCACGTGACAAGTACCTCATACATCTCCTGGACTCAGACTTATATGTGGTAAGTTCTTCTGCTTAAGCTTTATGCAATGAGGAAATAGCATGGGCACAGGCTTGACACCACTGCTACATTTAGGTCTACATGATGTGCAAGACCCCACAATTCAGATGCCCTGGCCGCTGGTAGGATTGCTTTGTGCAGAGACTAAAGCACAAAGCAGCAGCTGTACGTGCCTAGACATGATCCCAATATGGAGCCAGAAAACAACTGGACTACTTTCTCATGCTCCCTATATTCAAGATTGCTGATACATACAACTATAGTGAGCATTTCCACCTTCTAGTTAACCTTCAGGCATTTTCCCCTCTAGTCATGACAGCTCAGCTACTACAGACCACCAGCCTTCTCAGGCAGAGCTCACTTAGTACCATACAAGTCTATGCCACTGTGCCATACCATAAAAGCCCACTGGCAACTCCATGGCTACACTCATCATTTTTCAACATACAGCAAAATTAAACTCACTTTCCAGAGGCACGAGGCCAGAGCACACCACCACCCGAACAAGGTTAGCTACCATCAGGCCATTACAAAATTATTAGACTATGTACCTCGTGGATTCCAACTAGCCTAGATATTAGGTCCATGAGCATCATCTTCACTTCAAATCGTTCCTTACAGTTCTCCAGCTGCTTCAACAGTTTCTCTGCAAAGTCTAAAAGAAGCAATAATAGGTTTGGGGTAGACTCAAAGCACACTGTGCAGGACTCAGCTGAGACTGGCTTAAAAAAGGTAGTCAAGATTTTTTGTTGTTGTTGTTGCTTAGTTTTTCTTTAAAGCTCCGTTGTCCTTGCACAGAAGAAACTAAAGGTGCCAAAAACACTGCTCCCAATCCTTTATTTTTCCTCTCACATGCCTAGAAAATTGAAGGCTGTACACAGTTCCAAGAGAAAGGACAACTAGCAGAAGTTCTGCAACATCATAAATACACGATCAGTATTTAAAGCTTTTTTTTTTTTGAGATACATTTGGATCAATCTGAAAAACAAAATCCCCAGAGGTTCACTACATCAGAATGTGATTAAGTCAAGTGATATTAGACAAATGCCAGCCTAGTAATAGGAATATATTTCTAAAGGGGGTAAGCCAAGAAAGCTATAGGAGATAAACTACTCCCCTTTCACACCAGTTATGGCCTTCACACATGTAAGAAAGAGGCTGAGAGCCACGTCCTGATCTGTGGCAGCCTGAAGCAGATGATGTTGTATTGCTC
The DNA here is from genome assembly GCA_013399115.1 of Anseranas semipalmata. Lineage (NCBI taxonomy): Eukaryota > Metazoa > Chordata > Aves > Anseriformes > Anseranatidae > Anseranas > Anseranas semipalmata. The sequence continues at coordinate 1,065,973 of VXAA01006955.1, forward strand.
CTTCCTTGTCTGGCCACCTTTAGACAAGCAGAACAAGATTGCTCTCACATTTTTAAATGTTATGAAACTCTAGGATAAATACTGAGAGAATCACATTGTCACATTTGTATCTACTAGTGACTTTCATACTCCTTGGGGAGTTTTGTCTAAACTTTAGTATCTGGGATTAACACAGTTTGAAAAAAATACAGAATAGGATGCATGCTTACCCTGGGGATCGTGAATCAAGTGAATAGCAGAAAAGTTGAACACCTCTGGCTTGCTCTTCTTCTTGTGTTTCTGCATGGCAAAAAGAGTAAAGGAGACATTTTTCTTTCCATGAAAAAGCTGCAAGTGCTTCAGTTTCAGGCTGCTGTTGGAAGCTGCCATTTCTCAATCTTCTCTTCAAAAAGAGGTGCTTTGATTTTTAACAAATAAACTGCCATTCTTTTCAATTATATTGGGTTTTCAACCACCTGACCTAATAGGCAACAGGAGCCACAATAAGAAGTTACTTCTCAAGACACAGTGTGCTCTTAAGTACAGAACCACACAAGGGGTACCTCAGAGCAGAGCTAGTTCACAACTTAGACAAGTGTGTTTCAAAAAAGCTCTCTTCAGGCAATCATGGCAAATGCCTGACCCATGGATGCTAGAACACTTGAGGAGCCTCAAAGTAAAATAGATGACATAAGATAGCTAAGATGACAGTGGAAACAACGAGATTACTGCACATGAAGGATTAAGCTAAAATGGCAGCAAGTCAGGCACCACTCTCCTCACCTTCAGAACCTTCATTGCTTTTTCCAGTTTCTTCTTGCGCTTGGTAGTTTTCTTGTTAGTTGCATACCGCACCATCAGATCTCTGGCCGTGGGGCCATCATCCTTCAGAAGGAACACAAGAAAAATGAGACTCGGGTGAAATCAGACTTCAAATGGGAAGCAGAAATACAAAAAGTATCAATGTTTTGGGGATCATGTACTACATTTGAAAACTTTCTTCCCACCTAAATTTCATCATACAGAGACAATAGCCTTTAAAATCACGATGCCATAGAACTAACCACTAATATCAGAGAGATCATGAACACTTAACAGCACATCAACACAGTAGTTTTTACAGCTGGGTAATCACAGAGTACATCACAGTCACACACAAGTAATGATAGCCTTGTATTAGGAGGTTCTGAATTGAAATTGTGTCAGGTTATCAGCTTTCTCAGGGTAACTGAATTATGTTCATTTGTACATAAATGGGAAATGGAGTCTGAGAGGGAGAACTGAAGACAAAGGGATATCTAAAAAATTAAACCCGCTTCCTAAACACCAAGTAAAAGTCTTTCCCCACAACTCTAAATTACACATCTACCAAAATTCATTAGCTTAAAAAACCAGACTGGCCAGCCCTCACTTAGCTCTTACAAGTGAATTGCTTCCTTCACAATGAGCATAGGAAACCAAAGGAGCTCTTAGCCTGTAGAGGGACAGCAAAGGCAACCTGCTACCAAGTGGGGCCAGCTGGCAAAAAACTAAACACTTTTGCAAGGACAAACAACTGCAGGAAACAAAACAGGAAAGTCAGTAGCACAAAAGCAGATGCATTGGTGTGGACAAGGTCAGCAAGATGATAGATCTTACACAGCTTGAAGAACTGAGAAGAGATTTAATCACAATACCCACCTCAGATTCTGAGTCACTCTCTTGATCCTCACTTTCATCCCTCCCAAGGAAGAACTTCAAACCAGCAACTAATACCTGAAAAATGAAGTTGATGTAGGACAGGACAAATGAACAAGAGTATTTACTCTTTTACAGCCAAACATCCCCATTTTATGTTATGCTAAGACATTCCCAATTATTCATAGATATGGATATGCAAAGAAAGCAAACCAGATCAGACTGAAAGCATTTTAACAAAGCCAATTTTTGCTGCCAATCCTCAACAATCAGAGGCACATGAAGGATCAAAAAGCACCTAGGTTTCCACAGTGACAGGAGAAAATCCAGAGATGCAAATTCTCTTTCTAACTTTCCACAAAGCAATTATAATTTAATTGCTCCATGCCAATGTTATTGATAACTCCTGCACAGCTGATACATGATCAGCTGTGATAAGCACTCCAAGCTTTTACTAGTTTATATAGTTTTATTTATTTATTTTTAATTATTATTTGTTTTGTTTTTTATTGACTGGAACAGCTTTTGGACTTTCACTGTGAAAGAACTTATCTCAAACCATAACGTGCCTTTTTAGAGCATCTAGCACTGCAGAACCTACAAAGATGACAGGAAGCCTCAGAACCACTCAAATCCCAGGCAGGACTGCAGCTCTCTTCACATTTAAGAAATAAATGCCTTAATGATGCTGATTATAAGGTTGCAATATCCTGAGTCTCTTCTGAGTAGCAGTGGAAAGTATACCCACGCTCCCCACACCAGCCTGCACCTGTAGGAAGGCAAGCATCCCATTCTGCTGCTCTGTACCTAAGAACCAAATGCCACCTACTCCCAGAATACAAGTGGCATTTTGAAAATAAAACAATAAAAAGACAAATAATCAGTGAAGCTTGTTAGCACTTCGGGTACCAAACTAAGAAACTGTATCCACAGGAAAAAGTTTACATAAAATCCACAATTTCATCAAATGATTTTTGTTCTCACCTTTGTCACTCTGGAAAAGCAAGCAGTTGTGATGACATTTACCGTTTTGGCATCGTTCCTTGAATAAAACAAAACATTGCCTTTTACTTCAAGTTTGGCAAGTTCAAGTTATTCTCAGAAAATTAAGTTGCATGAAATATGACTCCTTAAAAATAATTTGAATTTACATCAAGTCTCATGTACTTACAAATCTACTTGTTAAAACTGCAAAAGTCTTATCCTTTCAGCAAAACTTTTTTTTCAGCAGTCACAGCTTTCTCTCTATTATCATAGCTCTCAACCTACCACTACACCAAAAAAAAACCTTAAATCTTCTGTGACCTTGTGTGCACCATGGAATAGACAGAATTTCCTTGAACACTACATATCAGTACTCCTGACAACAAATACACTCTGGCACTGCATCCTGGCTGCCAGCTGAGGTTTCTCTCAATGCAAAGGAAGAGCAATGTTGCCATTCGCCTCCCAGCATAACTCATGCGGAAATTACTGGGAACACTGCCCAAATAAGAAATGCAAGAGCCGCACCGTAGTGCTCTATCACTAGTTTATCTTGGAAATACGTAAGAAGCAGACACATTGCACACCAGCAGTATCACTTGGCACACATCTCCTTTGCAGTTTATTTCTGTGCAGGAACCAGGAATTACCCTACTGACATTAGAGAACAAAACCAAAATTCCTCTTTCCACTGCACATCATAGACCATATGCCAATACTAGCAGCTGTATCTGCAGAAGCTCAAACAAGTGAGCTGCACGCAGCTTCTGTTTCAACTGCAATACATACAATTTGCATATTTTCAACTAAAACACCAAAGATTCAACTTAAGTAAGTCTGAGACTTTCAGCAGGACAATATTTCTTCCCAACTAGATCACACTCCACAAAATACAGCCACTGGAACACAAAGAAGATAAATATATTTAAGTCAGAGGCCCTCCACATTACATTTTGCACTACATGCCACGAGTGATGTCAGGATGGCTGCCCCACAGTAAATGGGGGAAAAAGTATGGGCCTGCCAAACCTACCAAATATTCCTTCTGTAAAGTTCAATCATCACATCCAGAGAGATCTTGGCAGCAGTGGGATTGCTGTCTCTTAACATACTGTACATGAAGTTCTGCAGCGTCTAAGAAAAAAAGTTTGGAAGCATTTATTATTACAAATCTTTCATAACATAAAGTAGTAAATTGAAGTGCTTCTGAAAACTAAAATACTTACTGTGTTTATTTTATTATTTTTGTGTTTAGCATTTACATTCTTGATGTCAGACACAATGTGAGTATACAGAGTCTGTAAAAGGAGAAAGAGCAAAAAGTGACCTTTGCAAGTCATGCAGGGAACATTGCAGATGTACCACAATTTCCCCACAGCCTCTAAGTACTAAAGTGAGAGATCAGTATGACCACTACTGATATTATTTTCCCTTTTAAATTGCAGTTGGAAAAACAACAAGAAGTTACCCTATAAACCCTCATATATGCTTTTCACGTATTTGAAAAAGTGTGCTTAATTTACAGTACAGTGGGGAAGGAAAACAAACAGCATGAAGCTTAAAAAATCCCACTACTATTTCATTCGCAGATTCTGATAGCAAGTTTAGTAATCCTAGTCACAGAAAGCAACTAATTTCATCTTTATGGCAGAAAAACTGAAATCCTGAAATAAAGTTTTTACTAGCAACTTTTTTTTCTTTTTTAAACTTATAAGTTCTCACGTAGAATTCAATAATTCCTGCTCTTACAACAACACGCTTATGGTTTTCATCTGCAGACACATCCAAGCTGCTCAACTGCTAACACAGGACAGGCCTACAACCTGTTGCATATAAAAATGTTTACAGCAGCATGCTTCATTGCTAACAAGATGCATAGATTGAGTCTTGCTTTTGGCACTTCACAGTTCCTGAAAGAGCAGAGCTATTTCCAACTTACTTATTTTACTAACAAAAATGGAACTGTCTGCCAGTGCTGCATTACTTCTGTTAAGCTGGTCCAAACCCACTGGAAGTCAGGACCAGTTTCTGTAACCACAGCTTACTTTTCGCAGGAGTTTATCGTGACATCGCAGCAATTGAAAGAAGAGCTCCAGCAAACTTGTTGGATTTATCAGATTCTTGTTTCTTAACAACATCAAAGCCTTACAGAAGGTCTGTACAGGAGAAGCAGAGATCAGAATCAAAATTTCATAACACCCCCCAGTTTCCATCTTTATTAAAAGAGTCAAAAGCAAACCCAGAGCGCTTAACTCTCCCAGGCACACTTGAACCAGAGGCCATGGTCTGCCCAAAACTCCTTTCAGTGTCGGCCTTACCATCCGAAGGTCGGCGTCCAGCACCGTATGGTGGTACGAGAGCAGCTCTTTCAGCTGCTGTGGGAAGTTGGCCATTTGTTCTGGGTAGCAGTGGGCAACCTGGGTAGAAACAGGCTCAAGTGAGCTCTACTAAAAACCCTGAGTTAGCAATCAGCTGCGGGATGGGAAAGGACATTACAAGCAAGCAATAAAATTGTTCTTACAATAGCAATTTAACAATACGCAAAGAAAAATGAGTTATCAATGCCCAGATGTGAAACAGACGGTGTGGTTAAAAGATCCTTTTAATAAGCGAAGCAAAGGCTCAAAAGAACAACTTGCTGACTTGGGAACAGCCCATAGCGCGGAAATCTTGTTAAATAAAGTTTCACAGCAGCTCGGCCGGGGCTCTGGGAGCAGAACTACGCAATCGCCACCCTTCACAAACAGCACGGGGGCGAGGGTGTGAGCCCCCCGCCGGCGGCTTACCTGTGCCAGGAACATCACCAGTTCCGCCAGCTCCTTACTGGGCTTATCCGGCTGGAACGCGAAGATCTCCACGTGGGACTGGTAGTGATGGTACTGCTGGAGGAACTGAACGCACAGAGCAAAAAGTGGGCTCCTGAGCTGCTTTCACCGGAAAAACAGCCGCCCCCC
>VXAA01006955.1:1077029-1105740 GCA_013399115.1 Anseranas semipalmata
AAAGTGGGGTGTGCGCCCCCCCCCCCCCCCCCCCGATCCTCTGTAACACATATGCTCAATAGGAGATAAGCTAGGTGAGCTAAAACAAATCAGAAGTAGCTAGAGAGAGTTTCACAAGTTAGCTGCATATAAATAATGGTGATTCAAGTCAGAGGTGTGCTTGCTTTGTGGAAGATCACCAAGCACCTGATTCTGCAGAGTTAATTGATTAATTAAAAGAGCTTCGTGTGGATTCAGACTCTGTGCTTATTGGCCAGGCACACCAGGCACGAACCTACGGATAACAGGGATTTAAATCCCATCATGTATAACAAGTCTTTGCTGTATTTTGAGCTTTGATTCATTATTTCGGGGCACTGCATGCTGCAGTTCTGACAAGTTGCTTCTCTCTCTCCCCCCTGCTCTTAGTCCTTGATAATTCCTCTGGGGTGGGACAGAGCCCTGCTTGACTCCTGAGCAAGAGGTCAGATCAGCTCCTGTCTCCTTCACCAGCAGCCCTGTGGAGAGGCTGCAGAGGGGTGAAGCCTTCTGTATCCTGAGGGGAAGCTAAGGTGTTTTGGTGGGCAGGAGTAGTCTGTGATGCTGGGGGAGGAAGGTGGGTGCATTTGAGGGGGGACAGGAGGAAAGGATCAAAACACAGGCCTGTACTTGTCATGAACTCATGCCTGGTAGATGCAAGCAACTGGCTATATGATATGTCCTATCTTGGTTTAAAGTTTGACCTAGTGAGTTGCTTCAGGCAGAAATGTGGCTGGGAAGAAAAAGGGACTATATTACCTGGGATAGATAAAGGAGACTGTGCAAGCCATGCTGTGGTTAAGCTGAAGAGAGACACGAAGCTCTTGTACAAGAGAAGTTGGTACTTATCTGAGGTGGCCCCTTGAAGGGACATGGGGTTGAGTAAAAGTATCATTTGAGTGTCTGGGGGGCAGTCACCTGCTTTAGTCTTCAGATTTACCCAGAGACTTTGACAAAACGTGGCTTTGGGAGAAACATTCCCCTTTTGTGGTCCTGATTAGAGTGCTGGCAGAAAAGCCCTTGGGAGGAAGAAAAGCAGCTTCCTGACCTTTCTTATTTTATGAAGCACACACGTATATCCTTCTACATGTTTGTGCGCGCATGCATTAGTTCAGAGGGCCAGTGCTCCCTTTTCCTTTAAAAGAAGCTAGTCTCAAAACATGACACATTTATTTCTGTATTATGGTACAAATTTGTAAATAATTTAAACCTGAGGCTGTAACTGTGTCTTGTTCAACAAAATAGTGCTTTTGAAGTGATGTTAGAGTAATAGCGTTGAAACATGCTCAGAATCATTGTCAGCTCTAGTGGAAGAGTGACAGTCCCAGTTGATTCTGCTGATATAAAGCAACCTGTGCAGCACTACAGGACTTCCAGGCTTAGCTTTGTGTGCACAGGCTCTCCTTTAATTGCAGCACAAATATATCACAATATTTAAACATCTGAAGGGTGTGTGTTTTTTGCAAACTAATTTGTAAAGGTCAAAGACAGTATGTCCTGAAGAGGAATGAAATAGCAATTTAAAATGACAGACTAGTTTTCTTGTAGGTTTCTTAAATACTCCAAAAACATTGTTTTTCAGTGAATAAATTTTAATACCTTATGAGGATTACAGAGTAGAAGGTGTGGGGGCACTAATTTTTCCTTCTTGGGCTATACTTCATTGCAGAGTTTAATGTCTCTGATTGTCAAAAAACGTTGACAAAAGCTACAGCAGTGTAAGCAGTGCAGAAGAGTGACAGGTTTCAAAGGTGTAGTCAAACGATTGCCAATCCTTTCTCTTTTCAGGGGTTTTCCACACCTCTCCAGAGCTCCTGAGTGACAGCTGTGAACAAAGTACACTCAGCATTGCTGCAAGGGTTGGAAAAGCTTGCCAAGCCTCCATCCTGAATGAGTGGTATGTCTGTAATGCCTTGAACAGTTTTGCTCGGTTTTGGATCCGTGATGTTAGTTTCATTAATTGCTCAACAAATAAAAAAGATAGTCTTTAAGTTTTTGTTCCACTGCAGCCCCAGGATATCAAAGCTCATCCCAAATGTAGGAAAATATTTCTGCATCCATGCTTTCTGGAGATTAGAAGCTCTCACCAGATTAAGCAGCCATTTTATGCAGGACCAATGCTAACTAACAGACTTCTCTACAAGGAATCCCTTGAATATGGGCTTGTGATGTTGAAAAGGTTGCGAATGTAGCTCCGAGAATATTAGTGGGGCAGTGAGAGCACGGGGAGCCATGGTAAACATCCCCTCACCCCTTACAATTATATTATAGAACTGCCTCCTCCCAGGTGTGGGTTTGGTGTGAGAAGCATTGTATACAGTAAAAGCCACAGACTCTTAACTATGAGTGGCAGACCAGCTGTGCAGACAAGCACACACATGAGATGTATTTGCAACTTTTTTTCTTAAAGAAGAAGAAGAAAAAAAAGCTATTAGTGGCCAGGAGTGACAGCTGTCTTAGACCTGTGCTGTTTGTTATTGTTAAGCTCTGCTATCATCTTGATGGATAAGAGAATGGGCATCTTGTGCCTAATGGAAGCCACTTCAGTCTGTGTTTTTGGATTATGCTCTCCATTTACTGAGTTGATATGCTTGATTACAAATCTACCTTTTGATCTGGCTGCTGCTGCTAAGAGTGATAATACTTCTGTAGGAAAAGAATCCGATATCTAATTCTACCTAACCTATATATATATAATGCCTTTTAGTTAGTATAATTTGTTAGAATGAGGTATAGTAAGAGCATACGTTGTAATTAAGCTTCAAGATAAGAAATCTGCTGTATTTACCATTGGACTTAGTTTTCAGGTTTTGAGAAGTTTAAGATTTAGCAGTCTAAAGATTTTATTCAGTGTATTCAGGCCATAGATGTGGTAAATTAAAATGAGATCTTATTGTCTAGAACTATCTAAGAGCTTCAGAAGTTCAGCTGTCAGTCAGGATTTGGAGGTCTATGACATTCCAAGGTTTTGACACATGGATGAATGGGAATCTTACCAATTAACAAGGACCCTGAGAAGCAACGCAATCCTCTTTGACCTTGAGCTTACAAGCCTTTGAAGTTGTATTGCACACTAGCCTTCTCTAATTTCTGGCTCTGAAAGGTTGAAAGTAATTGTTACCTACCTCTAATAATCAACCCTCATTTAGACTTGTTGCTCAGGCATCTTTTCTTTCCAGAGTTTTTCAATATTATGGTGTCAGAAGAAAAGGAAACAAACATTTTGGTTCTGTTGGAGCACACTGTTAACTGTTGTTTAATGGTATGCTCATAAATTGCTTTGACTATTTACTTACACTAGTTCAGTTTGATCATAGTTGATTCCTCATCTGTATATTTCCAGCTTTCCAATATGTTTGGGATTGATACTTGACATGCCAGATCCTATGCAGATGCAGCATTCTTCGGAAAAGTTGACATTGCTGCAATGACAGAGGTGCTACTGGTACAGTGAAACACACTGCACTGACAACCGATCAATCCAAAGAATCCCTTCATCTAGAGAGCTGTGTCTCTGGCAGAAGGGTGCAAGTTTTTTACTGATGCCTGGCCCCCTGAACTCTGCTCTAACAGCTGAGAGAGGAAAACCACGAGTGAATTTTCTGAAGTGTTTCATGCTGCACAGCGAGGAAGCTTTTTCTGCTTAAGTGCTTACAAGTCACCAACTGCTGGTTGATGGTAAATTACAGAAGGAGCAAGAAAGGCTGGAATATGACAGGGAGGATAATAACAGCAGGGGGGGATAGCTCTGTACCTTGCACTGCAGCTATTATCAGGAGGAAGAATGAGAAAAGGGTCAGGATTTTAATATTCATCATGGCTGTACCCTCTGACTGGCACTGCTTCGCCACCACCAGCCAGGTCAGGAATGGGGAATGTGGGCACAGTAAGACCTGTCCATACCCCATGTCTGTTGGCAACTAGACAGGGGAAGCCCACATCCAAGGCATGTATGGTTTTCTTGGATTTTATTGCTTTCTGATTCAGATTTTCTACCTCAGCCAAGGATCTGATGATATGCTTTCACCCAACAGTTGTATACCTGCTGGCTCTCATGCCGTGTGCTGGGTTATAGGTGTGCTTTGTGCTGTTAAAGAAAAATCTTTTTGCTTCAGTTTCCCATTTTTCTCCTGAGTGAGAGTTTCTTCTCAGTGCTGCAAGAAAAACAGTGATTTTGACCAACCCAACAGAGATTAATATAAATAACACTCTTAAGGTGCATATGTCCTCTGGCCAAAGAAGGGCCAGACCAGAACTGGAAGTGGAGGTATAATGTTGTCCATAGACAATAGCCCAGAGGAAGTGTTGCTCTCATCTACTGCAGGGAAAATGGCTTTTTCTCTAAGTACAAGCCTTTGTATCTCTACTGCAAAAGGGGGATTTCATTAATTGAAGCAGGGCAATCTGGAAGATGGACTCTGTGCCAGTGGTTCTGACACTGAGATAGAAAAGCTTGCCAAAGCCTTGGACATCCTGTTACTCTGCCAGAAGGACTGCTGTGTGCTTTGTGAGCCAAGGTTTTCTCTTGTCAAGTTTGAATTTCCCATTTCTTTAACTTTGGTTCTGGTCTTGCCCACCTGTCCTTACTCCCTACCTTGTTTTATCTCTTCATTTGCTTTGCTATTCCCTCAACCTCTTGCGCAGCTGAGACTGTAGACTTCAACATTTGCTGAGGAAAAATGAGGGAACAGAAAGGGTAGCGCTCTTGCCTTTTGTGTGGTCTTGCTGTCTGTATCCATAAAGGAGAAATGTATGCTGCATGCATAGATGCATCAGACATTTGCCAGGCAAAATGTGCCAGGTGTTTTCTTCAATGGAGCTCAGTCACTTTGGGTCACACGCTCGGCTAATATTAGTCCATTATTATGATAGACCATTGGTACAGAGAGAAAAGGAGGCTTAGTAACATGGAGTACAGCCAAAGAAATAGGATTTGTTGCTGAAGGGAAACTGCATCCATGAGGTAGCTAAAATCAAACTTTAACAAATATGTTCAAAGTGATCTACAGCGTAGTAGAACAAAGCACTCTAGTTTGTATTCAAACAAACCAAAAGGATAGTCTGTCTTGAATAATTGAGTTGAATATTCAGTTCTTGAATAAGTACTGGTGTTGAAAAGATAAAGATATATGTTGTGGCAAAATACAATTCTGCTTTAATTCCAGTTTTTCTTCCAAGTCCCTAGGAGTTCTCTGTATATCTCTCTGTGAAAATGCCTTTGTTGTAGGCAGATAGTTGTGGGTCTGGTTTCCACAACAACCGTCTTGAAACATGCCTAGGGTGTTATGCCAGTAGGGGCTTGAAACTAGTGCCTTGTCTGATGTAATACTACAGAAGTCTTAACTTCTGCATGTTTTCTTGTACGTTTTTAAGTTTTTCTGGAGATTTTCTTGCAGAGTGATGTTGAGATAGCTTTCTGTACACTTGTTATCGCAGAGGAAGATGCCATTTTTGCCTAGGGTATCTTCACAGTCAGAGCTGTAAAATATCACGTAAGTACTTTTCTCTTTACAGTTCTTGTAACATTTAGCAGTAGTTTCCTAGAACACATTTTGTACAGAGTTGCTCAGGAATTGCTTTTTCTAGAGGCATTTGCTATCACAAGTGAATAACACTGATTATCTCTGAAGCAAACTTTTTATGCCACTCAGTACTGTTATGCTTTAGCAAGCAAGGACAGTATTGCTAAGGCACTGAAAGTAGCAATTTAAATAGTGTGTCATTTGCTACTGACACAATTATTGAAGCATGCCAATACAGGTAAGCATGAAACTAACCACACGAGCATAGTGAGCAGTCTGACCTGGTAGCACCATGTACAGGCTAAACCATGAAATCTAGGTGGAAAAAGATTTCTGTGGACATGAAAGCAAGACCAGAGTGAGCACATCAAAATATGGGCAGGCTAGGCTGAAGCAAGAGTACTTTGTCTTAGAAATCCAGTGTGGTCTCCATGTCTTAACTCAGCAGCTGCTCCAAGCTCTGGAGGAGATATTCAGAAGTGGAAATCCAAGTAAAAGGCATTTGCAACTGTGAAGTCATATAAAAGATGAGAAGAGAGGGGATTTAAAAAATAGTAATAATAAAAAAATCCTATAGACAAGGAGCCACAGATTTCACATAGGTACCCAAGAACTTGTGCTACATATCCAGAACCTTTGTACATTTCAGGAGGTACAGTAAAGACAAAGGTATTGTCAGGGATGTACTGGTCATTTGGAATATTAGCTCCACTTAGCCTTGAAGAGTTCTCTGTGGTGTCTGGGGCAGTGCTGGTTTGATATAAAAACCCACAGATGAAAAGGCAAAAAGGCCTCGCCTCAGGTCCTGTCTGTGCCCACTCACTGCCTTCACCAGTAAGAGCTCTGTGGAGGAGGTGGCAGAAGGTGAAGTAGGGGTGTGGTGACCTTCCTTGGCCTGACTGCTTCTGTAGAGGTGGCTGTGGTGGCATTTCCTCTGGCAGGATTTGGAGGCTCTGCTTAGCGCTTTGACCTGGGGCATCTGTGAAAAACTACTCACCTGTGCTCTGTAGCTGAAAATGTCTGGATCTGGCTTTGGAGGAGGAATCCAAACTAGTTCGTGCATAACTTTGTAGCAGCATCTCAACATTAGCCATAAATAGACATCCTTTCCTGCTGCTGAATGATTTGGCAGAGAAAAAAAATGCCCTGCTAGCATCCAAAGAGGAAGTGAAACCAAGAGCAAACCATGAGGAGGATGTATTTAGTGTGACATAGTGAAACTGAAGTAGGATCAACACATGCATCAATACCTGGTTAGTGATGATTGTCTTGTTTTATTTCATTTGCTTTGGAGCAGTCTTCAGATTACCATAGTGCAGACAATGCTTTTCTGGTGAAGACACAGTAAATAGCAAGTCGCTACATTATTGCCCTCAATCCCTGCAGATCAAAAAGGATTAAAATGTTTCATAACATTGAATCGCCTTGTTACTGTGCTCGTAAAGTTCAAAAAGCATCTGAAGAAGTAGATAGCTGCTACCTGGCAGCTAATGTAGCTTCTGACCTTTGTAGCAAACTGCTGTCCTACTCCAGTTTGCTTGTTCAGGGCTGGCATGGCTACCCTCCTACCAGTGCCCCCCTCCTGCAACAACCTGAACCTCCTTGGAAACTGCACCTGTGAGCTCTTAAAAATGAAGATCGGTTCAGCTACCAACTTCTACCTCTCTGAAAGTGCCCAAACTATTGTGCTCAAAATATTCAGTAGGCCACAAACAAGAGATTTCATGTGGAATGGATGAAAGTTGTAAAAGTTATAGTGAACTGAAATGAGGCAGTTCAGAAGAATAAGGGCAATCTTGACTGGACAGTTGGCTACAAATGGTTGATGGAAGGGTCTGCCGTCAGAAAATGCTGGCCTTGGTCCTGTCTGAATTTAGATAGTTTTATCAAAACCTTATTTTGACTACGTTTCTGACTACATACATGTTATAACACAATTTACATTGTAATGGTGGGAACACTCAAAACTAAGCTTTAAAATATTTTGATGTTGATGAGTGTTGAAGCAAGCTCTGTAACATTGTCAAGTTTTTTATTTAAAAATAAATTTTTGAAATGCCAGGAATTTCTGTGAGTGGGCAACTCTGATGTTTGGCAGTTGTTCATTCATACAGAATAAGTCAGTGTTCTATAAGCTTTTCTCTAAAGCTGAATAGTAGCAAAATGCTGGCTGGAATGGGTAAGTGTGCTTGGAGTTGAATATCTGTTTTTAATCTCAATGTACTCTGGTCTTTTCCATTAGAATCCAGCCGTTGTAAGCTGGATTCTTTGTAAGCAAATGTAATTCGCTTACAGAAAGGAGAAAATGTCTTACAAGAACTTTCGAGAAAGCAGACTGCGGTTCTCAGACTCCCTTAATGGCCAGCGCTGGATATTCCTGAGAAAAGGCCTAGATGACTTCAGGGATGGCTTTCCTCCTTCATCTGATAACATGATTGTGTATGGTAAAAAGCGGCCTGTCTCAATTATTGTGAAAAACAGCACAGTGAAACCTTCGTACACAGCTCCAGGGAAGAAAGGCAAGAAGTGCACCAAAACACAGGTTTGTCTTTCCAAGCTCAGCTCTCTGCAGCAAGCCAGGAGGGATTATATTGCACAGGTAGAGCACTGTCTGAACCGGCATCCCCTAGTGCTCTACCCACATTTGGAAAAAAGTATCTCTCCAAAGGTAATGATCTTTGTAATCCTGGTTAAACATTCTTCAGAAAGTTGAAACGAGAGTAATTTAGCCTGAAACTATTCTTTTCAATTAACAACAACAACAAAAAAAAACCCACCTTTTGTTTCTTTCCAAAGTAAAAACAAAGCAAGTGATATTAAAGGTAGCTTAGATTTAGACAGTAGGTCCAGCTTGTCAGCAAGTAATTTGTGGAACACTATTACAAACAGGCCGAGAAATCTAGTGCCTGCTATCACAGATTACAGAACGTGTTATCTGTTAAGCTGTCACCAGACATTGACAAGTGGATGTTATGGGGCAGGAGGCAAGTCTAATCAAAATTGAAAAGTTAAGACTGTGCTCAAGATAGCAGGGTATAATCTCATTACTTTTATTTTTCAGCCTGTTTACAGAAGCATGTCTCTTTTCCCAGCCTCTGATTCTTCAAATTTCTTTGCTTCATGCAAACAGAAGGTAGCAGATAGTTCTCTTGTGTATCTGGGAGTTTCCAAAACTTGGTTATTTGGATGTTGCAAACAGAGGACAGTGACCAAATGCAGTGGCAAAATAGGGCTTTTCACTTCTAGTACTTCCCAAAACGAACAGGAGAGCTGGGAGACTGTTTCAGAAATGGCAGACTTCATACTACAGAACAAGTGGGCCTCTGGGTGTCAAGCACCTTGGACAGTATTGCTGTTTAGACTGCTTAGACTAACCTAAGGCTTGGATGCAGTAAGATGATGGATGGGTTCATTGGGAGAAACCTTAGAGTTCAGAAAAGGGAATTGGGTCTCTGTTCTGTAAGATCGGGCAACAGCAGAGCTCTCCCTGATCCCTGGCTGCTATTACTGGGGGAATGGGGTCATGAAACAAGGGATTGTACTGACAGGAAGAAAACTTAAAATCAGCTGAAAGAAATTCTCATGTGTGGTACAGGAGATTGCCATAGAAGAGGGCAGAGACCAGAAATTCAGCATGATTCAGAGGTTTGGCAAGCAGCCTGTTGCAAGTAATACTTCAGAGATTTTGAAAAAAGTCTCTAACTTGAAGCTTCTGGACTATGAACTGCCTTAGCTGCTAGTAGACCTGAGGAGACTTGTATGTTGCACAGTCCTTCACATAGCCCCCAGGAGGAGTTCATCCAATGAGGTATTTTTGAACAGATGCTCTCTCTTTGCTTGGCTTGCAGCTCTTCAAAGAGGTTGCTGGTGTCCTGGATCCTGAAATCCTCTTTAAGAGTAAGGCTGGATACAGTGACTGTGAACAGGAGAACCAAACTCCTCAGGAGGTGCAGGATCATGTGGAGGACAAGCAAATGAAAGTAACAGGTTGCAAGACGCTAGTACAGTGAGTACGGGACGAGATGAGGAGAGCAATACAAATGGCTCTCTGGATGTCCCCTGTCTGAGATGAGGTGTGTGGAAAGAGGAAATTCAGGTTACTGTGGGCAGGCTCATTCACAATTTGAACCAAAAACAAAGCAACTACAGCAAGCCTTCTGACCTAGTGCTGATGAGCTTAACTAATTTGCTTGCTGTCTCTGTCTCTGTCTGAGATTCAGTGTTCCTATAAGCATTTGCTAAAAATTTACCTCTTTAGCTAGTGCTTTTACCCAAAATCTTTCATGTGTGTGGTTTTGACTAAGACAGGTTCTTTTGCCTTCATCAGTGATACTAATGATAAATTAATTGATGTCCCATAGCCTGTTCAGAGACCAGTCAGGATTAGTTCTGGTGTTACAAAACTGTAGAGTCAGCCTCACTGCTGGTTAATTTTACAGTCTGAGTCATCTAAGGCAAAATACAATCAGTCTCATTTTATGCTTCCCCAGGCCCTCTCAGTAATGACAGAAAGGCACGATGATGGGCACCATATAGAGCTCCAAGCTTCCATATTTAGAAGTTTTCTATTTTGAAAATGGCAGGTTATTTCCTAAGTCTTGAGTCCAAACCTTGACTATCTTGCTAGGTGTAGCAGGTGTGGCCCTTATATTTGTGAAACTGATCTTTACAACCAGTTCAAGTTGTCCAGACTATTCCTGGCAAAAATCATGCCATGTCTGGTGGTAAACTGTGCCGTCTGTGATTCAAAGACATGTGGCTGTTGTCTAGCATTGACTATGTAGTGACAAGTATTGCTGCAGCTAGTCAAAGGATGTTTCATTTTTTATTGCTTTAATACCTGCAGCAGCAAGGAGTCTCCAGGCAAAAAAACACGTACCTCACTTCCTAAGAAGAAGGTAGCAGCAAGAGAAAACGAGGCCACACAGAGTCACTTAGCTCCTCTTGATGAACACATAAAGCGAGTAACCAAGCATTTTTGTGACTGGGTTATGTCTTTGGTAAGTAAAACGAAACTGCCAACACCTGTTCTCTTTCATTCTGGAAACCTAATTACTTTGTTCAGAGCAAATGTCTTTAGACTTGAGAAGTAAAAAATAAGGCTCTGGGTTTGTGAATACAGGAGCCAAAGTCAGAAACAAGATTTCTTGTCTCTGACTCCCAGCGCTGTTGTGTCTAACAGGGCTCATCCCATTGAAATGTAAAGCAAAGAATAAGTATCTTTATACAAAGACACTGTTAAGTAAGCTTGCTTCAGACAGATTTTTCCAGGGAATCCATCCATGTTCAAGTTACTATTTAACTGCCTCACCTGGTAGAAGTCCCCATTTATCTGAAATGGATACACCAGTTCATGTCTTAGCTCCAAGCTGACTTTGTGCTTGCATCATCACTGTCATGCAAATGCCAAGCATATGTGTAGATAAGCTGAAACTGACCCTGGGTTATATTGTACTATAGGTTGGAAGGTGGAGGAAGGAAATATGTGGAAGAGAAAAAAAGTTGCTTTTTTCCCCACTCTGATATTGTCCTGGTGTTGTTCCAGGGAGGAGGGAACTGCAGTATTGATGAAGATGCACTTACGAATTTGCTCAGCACTGGCTATGAAAGGGAGGCCACCCTCCCTATACCGTTCTGTGCAGTGAAACTCAATGATGGGCAAACAGAGCGGCCAGGAAACCAGGAGATTTCACCTCCCAAGTTTGCTGTCAAGAGTTCACATCCCCTAGGGTGCCTGCCCTGCCATGTTAAGGTAAAAGAGCCCACATTTACATTTGCCAAAGTCTAGTTTGGGATGGCTTGTGGTGAAGTCTGCTGGAATTGAGGATGGAGCCTTGTTTTCAGGAAGTACTTGATGCTTCTCTATATGCTTATCTCAAGGACCCAGAGTGTGGTTAAAAATGAACTAGCAGTTAATTTTTACATGCAGCAGAGCAGTAAAATAGGAGAATGAGACCTAAGAGTACTATTTAGGGCCTAATCATGCAGTCTTTTTGCTGGTCAAACTGTAGAGAATTCTCAGCAGTCTTGCTTGTGCCCAAAACCAGTGAAATCAATGGAAAAACACAGCTGAGTGCTGCATGAGCTTTGGATCAAGTTAAACACGTCATGTCCAATGCACCTTGGAAGCAGTTTGTTAGGAGTTAAATTTGGAGCCACTAATCTTAGTCTAGAGTATACTTTGTGGCACTGATGTGGTAGTGCAGGGGGAGTGGTGGAGGTGTAAACAGCTGGAGGAAACTGAAGCGTAGGACAATGATCTTCCAGTCCTGTCACCTGCTTTTCTTGCTGTACTTTATTTTAATCATCAAATATATAGACAAAGGCTATATGCAGCTGAGGTAAAAACTTGAGGAGGATTTTAGGAAAACCTCTGCTGGGGGATTTTAGGTAAGTAGTTGAAGCAGAACCAATTTTGGCTAAAACTGAAAGCTTGCCATTTCTCTAACCTTGGAGTTAGGTTTGTTTCCATGTCCAGAAATTCTCTTTTGAAATAGAAAAAGCATTTGCTCAGCCTCTGACTCACAAACTATAAACCACACAGACATCCTTCCTGGGTTTTCCACAAAATAATTCCAGTTAAATAAACAAGTGGTGGTCAGATGATTCCCAGTAGCAGCTTGTAATACTATTTGCCTTTGTGAGGAGAAAAAAAAAATGCTACTCAGGCATTCTCATCAACCATCAAATTTATATTACACAGTTTTAGGGTACAAGATTATCCCCTGGTAGAATCTTCAGAGATGGTATGCAGGTTCTGGGACAGTACTAGTGTCTGTACTACCTGTGGCATAAGGGACAAATGCCCATGCGATGAAAGAAAACTGCAACAGTATTTTTGCAGGTCCCTTACCAACCAAAAAGGGAGAAGATCAGATATGGAGCCTGGTATCTTGACCCCAAAACATGGAGAAAACAGATAGTGAATAAACCACTAGAAGCTCCGGAGGCAGCGATAAATAGCCTCAGGAATGCAAAGCATCATTTGAGTGAAAAGGTACTGTGAATGTAAAACTGATAACATTCTTTTGTGACATAGCTATGAGAGAGCTTACGTTATGATGGGAACATCTCTGCATGCTGCACTGTGCCTGACAGCCACAAACAAATGTGGAACAGACCATGTTATCCAAGCGGAGATAACCATGGTTCAAACAGGCTCATTCAAGAGAGTGACTAGGCTGTGACTTCATGGCACCTATATGTGAGCAATAGCTCTAGAAGGCAAATAAGCACAAATCAAGATTTAGTTGAAGGAGTTTTTTTAAGTCTAGTTCCTTTGATGTGGTTGATACCATATGTAGCCAAAATGCATTCATATGCTGCAGACAAGCAATTGGCATTCTAGAACACTTGAGGCTGTTTTTATCTTTGTTCTGTAATACCTATCTTTACAAAGGAGCTGGATTCAGCTGTAGTACTTTGCTTACCCAAAATATTTCAGAGTGATGAGAAATAAAGATTGCTAGTGTTGTGCTTTGGGCTTTTCAGGTGTTAGAATGAGTTGGAAGAGCAGACAGGCTTTTTTTTTTTTTTGAATTGCTGGGTTTATCTAGATATAGGTTTAGTTTCCTTTTAATAAATAATAATAATAATAACAAAGCCTACTCCATCTCCATGCTTGCTATATACACAAAAAGGAAGACATTATTCATGCTCTAGAGGGCGCTCCTTCCAAAGGTAAAACTGGGTTGCACATGACTAAAACCATGCCCTGTGCAAGGGGCTGGTGAGCTGCGTGACAAGTGCCGCTACTGTTGTCTTAGGAAGAAATGCTGTCTGTAAGACAAAGGAGACAGTTTTCCCAAGAGGATGCCTGGGAACAGCTGATGTCAGAAGAACACCAAGGCAAAGGTCATGGTTTTGTTCATACTGTCTAAAATTAAACGCCAAGTTTATGGTTGAATGGGAGTCCAGCTCCTCCTGGAAATATAACACAGGCTATTGAAGGCAGGTGTGCTTATGTGCGTAATAGAGTAACTTTCCCTGCCTTCGTTTGCAAAAATGCTGGGGGAAAATGACTTTGTGTAGCACAGGGCATCAGATTTACAGGGTCATAGGTTATAATTTACTAAAAACACTTCAAGTTCGTGAAGCAACCTCATTTCTTTCAAAAGAACAAATAAAATCTAAACTAGATATAGCTGTTTGCAGATACAATATTTATTGGAAGATTAGTTATGACAGCTGGACAGATGCAGACTGTTTTAGTTTAATTTATTTAGGCATGTGGAACCTGTACTTAAAAGTGAATTTTGAATGTTTTTTTTTCATCTGCTCTGGAAATTAATTTAGGAGATGGAAGTTGTACAGCTCCACAGTACACAGGCCTTTAAGGAGTTCCTGGAAAGAAAGGGCTACCGAAAACCTCAGGTGAGTCAGGAGAATCTCCTAATGTCTGTGTCTCCATTTTATTGTGCTTGTGGCTATTGCTGTGTCATCCCAAGTCCTGGCTGTAAAATTACCTAGATCAGGGACCCCTGGTGGTTCTTCCTCCTGCATACTGGAGCTTTTGGAGGGGAGGGACTGCTGTACTCGCAGACACAGCGACATCAAAATGAAGCCAGGGGCTCAGTTCAGCAGGGGAAATTTAAAGTGGTGCTGGGATCCCCCTGTTCAGGCTTAGCCTGAAGGACCACCGTAGCACAATTCAGTGCAGGTCCAATAAGGGATTTCACTGAGTTTTGTTTAATAACATGAGCAACAGCTGCAACTATAAGCAATATGTGCACTGGCTTTTTGACCCTTTCCCTTTACATGTTTTCACCTTTTTCTTCAATTGCTCTCTAGTAAGTGAGTCTATTAATCGATTGAGTCTATTAATCACTCATATATGTTTAATCTTTTCAGTTCCTTCTGAAAATGCTGGCTGGGAGAAATGATAGCGGCGCTCAAGAGGAGACATCCAAAGCTTTCAAGAAACAGTGTCTAGAGATATATGATAAAATCAGAGAAGGTTCTTCCACTACTGTTAATACAGATTTCTAAATTCTCTTAAAATGAACAGAAGCTAGTAGCTGAGCTGTTGCTTTACATTGGAGTAAAGTTAGATAGTTTTGAGTTTCTTCTGAAGTGGCCAGATAGTTTCAAGGTTGGACTTGGTCTACCAAATTGCAGGCATAAACCACATAGCTAGCTTAGTAGTGCTTTGGCCTGCCTAAAAGGTACTGAAGATGTCTTGTGTGCTTTAACATACTGGCTTAATCAAAGATCCTGAGCTACAATCAACTTATTGTTTTTTAATTATCCACAATGTGCTTACTGCTTTACAGAATATAAGTAAATAACTTTTATGAATTCTTTAAGGTAAAACTGGCAGCAATCTCTTTACCCACTGAAAATATGAAACCTTCCATCTGAGAGAACGGTACTGCTTTGTATACTGCAGAAAGATCCCAGCATGGTCAAACCTTATGCCAACAAAAGTGGTGTTAATATAGGAAGGCTGCTAAAAATTATAGCCTGTTATCTGTTAGTATACCACAAATACCAAATAAAAACAACTCAACCCCATTCTTGCATAGAACCATTAATTCCTGGCTCATCCTGTACACCCTATAGGAAGAGAGAAAACACCTTTTTCACTAGGGATGAGCAGACATCACCCGTATTTTACTGTCCTCATCTTTTAGGTGAGAATTCAGAGCCTGACTTAACTTGTCTTTGTTGCTTTGAGCTATCACTTAAAACTTGGCTAACAGATTTGTGTAACAAAGGGTGAGCAGGGCTGACAGAGTTTTTGGACAGTCCCTCTCAGAAAACATGGGGAGGAATTAATCCTGCTTTATTAGAAAGCTGAGTAGCACATGGAATCTTCTGAAAACTTTTTTTCTTATTTCCCAGTGGCTGTTTGCTGCTCTTAAGATCATCAAAGCAAGTATTTGTTCACAGCTGCTTGGATCATGGTCTGTGCTTTGATTTCCTTTGCCTTGAATGCCTGTTGTGAGTCTGTGCTGCCATTGCTGGACACCCAAGATGTGCTGCAGTGTGATTTCCAATGATCAGTCCTGTTGTGAGTAAATATCTGTCTCCTGTAGTCTCTACAAAGTCAGCACTGGGCTGTTTGCTAGGGAGCAGGAGTTCCAGGAGCATTGGTTTGAATGACCAGTGAGCACACTGGCCAGTACACAAAGTATTCAAGGAAGGGTAACTAGTGACCTCAAATATTTCTTTCCATTAGGTATTTGTAGGATACTAAATGCTGGAGGGTTTTTCTTCTGACATGTTTGATGTAGTCTTGTCCTGGTGTGACAACACCTGCTTCTGTGTTGTCAGAGTGCTTTGCCAGCTCTGGGCCATGCGGATCTAAAATCTGTTAACACAAGCCATCTTCTGAATATATCTGCTATGGTTACGTCTCCATGTGTTGCACATATGTTTCCTTAGAGGCAAATGCTGTATGTGCTCGTTTTCTCCTTAGCAGTCTTGTGGACTTTGTTAGAACAGTATTTGAGCATTTTGATGTCTTTAATCTGTACTACCAGCAGCCCTTTGAGAATGAATTGTATGTTTAGCTCTGTTTTAGCAATCAAGGGCTAGTCCTACAAAGAAGATGATGTTGGTGCCTGTTCAGCTTGTTAGGGAATTCAAAGTCTAAATGATCTTGCAATGCTCGATGTATGAGCTGAGTCACTTGCTAGATGAGTAGCAGTGAGAGGGGTTTCATACCACAGGCTTTCCATTGCATATGGAGCAGTTTCCCAGTTCAGCTGAGGCTTAGGAGCTCAGAGCTCTAGCAACTGAGGCTTCAGCTGATGCCTGCTCATCTGCCAACTATGGTAGCAGCTAGACAGGAGGCCTGCTTCACTCACCCAGCTGTGACTGTTGCTGTATCTGAGCCCAAGGTGTACCCCACACAGCCACTTGAAGGCACCCGGCAGCAAGGCCAAGAGCTGGACTTGGTTTCCCAAACTCTGGACAGTTACCTGCTCTAGTGACCTTCTGCCCCTGCTTAGTCTGAATTTGGCACATGACCCAAACCTGCACGATTTCAAAGTCATTTACCTCCACCTTACTCAAAATTGGAAATTCCCCATTTAGGCAAATGATTCCGGAACAGTGGCAGAGCCCTGAGGACTGTCAAGTGCCTGTAGCTGTAAGCTGAAGGGCTGAGTTGGGAGGAAAAATGCAGCCTCGTCATGACCTATTAACATCATAGCACTCCCAGGTGGCTGAGAAACATGTGGTGGGTGAACACCAGAACTTTCAAGATTGGAAATTTTGTGAGACAAATTTCAGTGAGCTGAGTACCTAATCAATATATGCTTCTAGGTAGTACATTGCAGAAGCCTTTTTGTGTCTGTTTGCATTTCACATTTCTTTGAATTAGCTGTTTGGTTTTTTTTTTTTTAGGAAGGAGGGAGAAGGCTGATATTTTTCTAAGATCATTTGATATAACTCTGCTGTAATAATAATTTATATCTCAGTCCAATTTCCTCTTGCTTTTCAAAACTAGGCCTCTATAAGGTTGTTTTCTCTTTAGGACAGGTATCTTAAATATGAATGACGCGCCCCCAGTGTACCCCAAAAGGTGCATTTTTCAATAGTGTGGTAAAATTCTTATCTGCAGATTGCAATGTTGAGAGGGATTTAGGTGTTACTTGGATTTTTAAATTCCAATCATGCACAGAATCAAAGCACCTTGAAACAGTTCAATTATGCAGACCTGATGCTAAAATAAATCAGTTCAGCATCTGTCTGTCACAGGGTTCCGCAAGTGCATCATAATATTTCTATCTCAGTATTTCAGGAAGCTTCACCTGTAAGTAAAGCAGTTGCTTAGGGAGAGCTTCCTGTGAAGTAGGCAAGAATATCATTATAGACTCGGCTTTTTCTTATGAACACCACTGGAACATAACAGAGTGCTGCAGAAAAAAATTTATTTAATGTTTCATTAACAAAGCTAAAACTATGGTAATACGGTTTTTGCTGTTTTTTTCATTATTTCAATGTGTGAAGCCAGATAAGGCCTTTTTAGAGCAGCCTAAGCCTTTACAATGAACTTCTGACAACAGTGAGAAACATACCAGCCATCCCAAATGCAATGCTAGACACCTTATGCACTCGCATATGTGTATATGGACAATACCAGGTGTAATACATTTAAATGTACAGTACAGAATCAACTCCTTTAATTGGTGAGGGTTTCTTGTATGAACAGAAAGAAGACTGTTGTGAAAAAGGGAATTAATCCCTAACTATAGGACCCTGACCTTTCAGCTGGGGCAGCTTCGTAGGATTTTTTGCAGCTCTAAATGCAAAACCAGAAATAAACAATTCAAGCCAACTTGATTTTTTTCATCCTCAATTGAACTGGGAATGCATCATTATCAGTGAATAAATGTGGGAAGTGAAGTACCTAACATGTCCTAAAGAGTTTACTACTGTGGGAAGAGCTGAGGTCCTGTTGGCTTTGCACAACACTTCAGGGTGGCAGCATCTTCACTATATCTATGTGAAAACAGGAAGCTTTATCATTGCTAAAGCACTAAAAGGGTCTAGAATGCCTAAGTACAAAAAAGAAAAAGTTGAAATCTGCATTCAGTCTCACACCTCATCCTTTCTCTCAAATATGATTGTACAACAGACTTCTAATAATGGCAGAAATTATGCTAATGTAATTAAAGGGTCTTGTGTAATGTTTGTGCAGATGTTTGCTTTAGATTGCTCAGGAAGCAATCTAAATACATGGATATTCCTGCTGATGTCCATGACAGCCTTGCTCAGATAGACTGATGGAAGATGGTCAAAAAAGATTTTCTATTGTTGTAGACTAGTGTAGTTCCTTTGATTTTAAGGGAATTACTGATTAACAGCTGTTTGAGGATCTGGTCTATCTGGTGAGAAGGTCTAAGACATATAATGGTGTCGTGGATACGTGCCAGGGATAAGAGAACAGAATCTGTCAACCAGCAAGTACTCCTGGGGATGGCACTCTCGATATGAAGCAAGCTTGCATTACTCTGGGAGCTGATACTTTGGACACTGTTGTCCAGGTACTATGGTGCTATACATGTATTGGTGATAGGAAAATAGAGTGCAACAAGGCCTTAGGATAGCAGTGGATTGAGCTAATCAGCATAGCAGGACGTTGGTGTCAGAGCTGCTTGAACGTGTTTTGTCTCCCCATGATAGATGAATGGAAAGGTTGTGGTGTAGCACTTGTCCCTGTTGTAGGTGTAGCAGATTTCCGGCTCGTTGCAGGAGGTGCTCTGCTGGGCCTGGTATATCTCACCACCCAGCTCAACTTCTACGGGATCACATTTTTTGCAGCTGGAAGAGATAAGGAATAGAAGAAGTATTCAGAGCTGTGATTAAGGCATCCCTGACGAAACTCCAGTCTTCCTCACTGATCTGGCAGCTGTGGCTAGTTGGGTACTGTGGCTTTTCCAGGCTGTTTTACATAGACACTCCCAGTCAGATGCTCTTAGTATTGTCAAACTGCTATTCATATGACTGGCCCCCTAAAAGGGAGGCTTAAAGAGGAAAATATGTAATTTCTTGATATTTAAGACATTCAAGATCAACAGGGGTCAGCATGAAACCTTACGTGTAAATGTGAGACCTTTTTATGTGACTTAATCACGGAGATAACAATTTATTGGCTTGCAACAGAATAGGAAAAATAGGCTCTAAAAGGAAAACTTTACTCCGTGATGCTGCCTCACTTTATTTACTGTCCTTCAGGATGTTTGAGAGCCACTGTGAGCAATGCTGCAGGGTAGGGTAAGTGTTAGGAAATTAATTTAGTGAAGAAAAATACTTACAGTTCAGTCATGCGGTAGACGAAAGTGGTTCTGAGTGGGGATGTGGGGTCAGAGATGTTCTGTCGGCTCTTGAGTGGGACACTGGAAAGGATGGAAGAGAATTGCTCCTGTGAAAACTGCTTGTTAAACAGGGGACTATTCTGCTGTAGTGATTTCTCAACTCTCATCTTGTTCTTTGTTCAGGTTATTTCCTTTCTGACCGTTCTCCAGGAACAGCAAGTCTTAGCCTTTCTGTGCCCCTGAAAGCAACAAGCTATTTTTTGCCTGGTTTCTAGGCATCTTTGGAAAGGCTGTAAAGTTCTCCCCAAGAGTAATGCAGCAATTTCTGAAAGTGCTGCCTTTCACTAATGATGTTTTCAAGGTGTCAGTTCTGATATTCCTTTTTTCTTTTTTAAAAACTCTGAGCTGGCAGAGGCCTGTGAGACTTGTGAGACATTGACAAAGGTATTTAATGATTATTTCTCCTGTTGTGAGCTCTACCAGAACTCCTGCAGGTCTGAGCCCGAATTGTCCATGTTGCCGAGAGAGGTGCATGCACACTTCTGTCAGGTTTACATGAATAAAGAGGACAAAGTCTTACTCCTGAACTGAAATCTGTCACATGGGATTGACCTTTTCTGATAGTTTTGGCATTAACTAGTTTTCCCAGGCTATAAAATTGCAGGCTTGTTAACACAGATCAAATCTGGAAAAGAGAGTTCAGTGTCACAGGCCCAATTTCATTTCAGATGAGATGAGCTGTAGAAATGTTACACTCTACTTCCACAGCCTATTCTGTGAAGCTGCTACTGGACCTCTTAAAACATTGAGATGCTTCTTGTACCTGAAGGGACAAACACCAAATAGCTGCATGTGAGCTAGAAAACCATCATTAGGCTACAGATGGGAGCAAAAGGAGTTACTCCAGGATAGCATAGAAAGCGGCCCATGGAAAAAACAGGTCTATATTGTCAACACCAAGATATGTGGAAAAAATGCAAGCAAAAGGGAAAAAGGGAACTCCCACAACATATAGTGTCCTGCTCACCATCTCTGTGTAAGACTTATCTGCCACTTACATGATGCGTATGTTTCTTTCCAGGATTTCTTCCTCAGGATTTTCTTTGGAGGGGACGAACTTTGAGGTCACTGTTGTGCATTTACACTTGTTGTTAACCAGCACGTACTCCTTACTCTCATAGTCCTGTGTATTACCTGCAAGCACAGGATATGCAATCCCAGGGTCAGAAAAGAAAAACCTTGCAACCTGCTCTGGCAGAAAGCAAAGTGATGAGAATCTGAGATGCCCCATTATGGCATCTATATTAATTAAAGTCGAGGTCACAACATATACAAATGAGCCTGTTGACAAAGATTAGTTCAGCTCTCTTGCCTGCTCAGCCTACAGTCCGCTTCTGTATGTGGAGGGGATGGGAGTGGCAGGGAGGAAAAGATGAACCTGAGCACTGTGTTGCTGATAAGTGAGGCAAAACAAGTAGGGATCTCTCATAAAACGTAAGTCTCTGGCTATACCTGGCAGCTGAAGTGCTGTTTTTACGCTTGCCTCTGCTGGGAGGTTTCCCAAGCCCTGTATTGTGCACCAGGACTGTTCTAGTAGTCCAAACCATCGTTGGGATCTGGACTTTCTAGACATCTATGATCATGCCAACATGGCAGATGTGTCAGCTTTTTGTCGGTGTTATATTGTTCTCTGGGTCCCTGAGGGAACCGATGCCAAAAAGCACTAGAGGATGTGGCACGAAGGCAGCCTGATGAACAGGTATTGGAAGGCAAGTAGCCCTTACGATCCTGTGGTTTGCACAGAAAAGTTCAGTCCTGAATTTCTGATCTTCTGTTTCCAATGAAGTTGAGTTTGGCAGCTGTGGAGCTGACTCAAATAGAGAAGAGCCAGCTTGGGTATGTTTGTATCCTGCACTTCTCTAGCACATTATTCAATATGAAACTCAGTCAAAACAACTGGGTAAAACTTCCCATCTGTCAGCCAGAGACTTTTTGAATGTTCCTCTTGGCATGCAATGCCTGCTTCCTCCCTGAGCAAGCAAATGGATTTGAAATAACTTGTTTTCTCCTAGCTGGTTTTCCCCAGCAGCCTCTGGTCTCTTCACCTATAAGAAGCTGGCCTTGCTTTTATATGCACATACAGTTGTCACACCCTTCTTAAATGGTCATTTTCACATCCCTCTATTTCTAAATGCTGCTATAATCACAGCCATCATTTTGCTACATCACTCTTCCTACAGTACCTTCAGCCTGCATAGGAGTATGAAAAACCCTGTGAGTTTGTAAGATAGGAATAGTTTATATGGGGCTCAGACCTCAGTTCTTGGGATTTGCCTACTTCTAACCCCCTTAGTTTAACCACAGGGAGAAATAAATAGTCTAAAAACGTGTTCATCATGTCAGTGGAGGATTTCAGAGTCACTTAAAAACTTTGGTCCTAAAAGGTGGATTCTTCTGAGTCACCAAAGAATGGATTACTAAGGAAGTATCCACCCCTGCTGCGTAAGCTCACGGCTGCTTTTTCATTTTCATGCCCAATGCTGCTGACTTGCATGAACAGCAGACCCTCTTGCTACAGGGTGAAAGGGATAGCACTCAAAGCCTGTGAGAGCAGTAGGGAAGCTGGGATGCAGGAGAAGCACACGGACTCCGAGTCACACAAGTTTTCTGATTGTTAGATGCTATTGGTGGCAGCTTAACTGTCGCATGAAGCTGTCTGCAAGACCAAACGGGCCAGGTCCTCTGCAGTGTTGATTGGCAGAGCTTACTTATGTCCCTAGAGTATATAGTCCATGCAATGCAATGCAAATAGCACTCCAGGTTTTCTGTGTAAGGCTTCCTGGAGCTTCACTCCTGCCCCTACAATATGCTGGTCCCATCTGCTTGCATTCCACTGGGTTGTTCTTCACTAAGATCCTTAAAGGCCTCATATCTATGAAAAAAGGCACCAAAACATTTTGAAAGCGTGCCTCAGAGTGACCTTATAATTCAGTGACTGGTACAAATGCTGTTTCTGTGTCAACTGGCAGCAGAATACCTTCTAAAGCAGGTTCACTGGGGCAGCTCTCAGCTGGGAAAAAAAGCTACTGCACTCCCTTGCACTCCTGCTAGATATACAGGGATTCTTACACTGTACTCTAAAAACATTGCCCTGAACTTAATTCCTTGTGTAATACTACTGGCTTCAGTAACCATAAAAGTTAGAGGTGCTCCATATTTTTAAAGTAAAATTACAAAACTGCAAATAAGATTTTTTGGGGGTTTATCAGCAATGATTCCATAAATTGACCAGTAAAGTTCCTCTAAAGAGGAGGTAGTTAAATGCATAAGTTCTTAATGCTATTCTAAATATTTGCAGGTTTGGATCTTCTGGTGCATGACCTACTGCAATGAGATGTTCCCTCCCTCATGAATACCCATGCAGAGATTTTGATAAAATTTCTCATATTTGAAAATGTCCTGTAGTATGCTGTGACACATGGAGATGAAGCTCAACAAAATCCAGCTGCTGCATATTGAAGAAGCAAATTAATTCCAAAAAGATCTGTTCAAACTCTACGGCATGTGAAAGTGACTACTTCATTAAAGCGGGAAGAGGCTCGGTTAGGCCAAAAAGATATTAATTTCAATGTAAGTAGTGCAAAGGTCACTCCTGTAGCTGCATGTAACTAAAATTTGACTTCCCTGCAGTTATAATACACTTCATAGAAAGCAGGGCTTTTCAAGGATCTGCCTGGGTCTGCAGTAAGATGCCCTTTTCCGAAAGCTGGGGGAAATGCAGGGATGCTGTGATCCATGCCGCTGGGGTAGTTCTCCTTTAGCGTGGATTTAGTCCTGGGGACCAGATCCACCATGTGAACGAGGATGACTTTATAGAGATCTGGCATGGATATAGTCAGCATCTGTTACCTGTGAACCACACTGAATAGTCTGCTGGGATGAGAGTCTGATCTCAGTACAGATGGTAAAAATCAAGGGTGTTTCCAAGAAATGCAGTGGAGTTAAACTATAGTTTAATCAGAAACGAGTTGGCCACAGCCATATGACAGGATCGCCAAGAGGATTTTAGAAGCATTAAAACCTAGCAGGTAAGTCTTGCAAGCTTCCTAGCGCTGCATAAAAACAATGCATTTTTGTGGTTTGTTGCTTCAGAAATATGATTAAGAATGGCTAACTATAAAAGCTTAAATTTGCAGCTAGTCATCACTCTTTTAGGCTGGACAGGAGTTAAAAAACATGCTGCTCTGTGTGGTGCAGGAAGACACTGAGGTGTCCAACCACCACTGAAGCAAGACTTCTTGAGCAGACATTGAGGTTTGATTTTTACTGTTAAAATTATTAACAGCCACTTACACAACACACATTCCTGATACTTTAAGCAAAGTTTTCCGTGATTTTCGTGTCTCACCTACCTCCCACAAGGACGAACTCCAAGGAGACAGCCAAGGCCACCCACAGCAACAAAGAGCTCTTCATCTTGCCTTCACTTCTTTTGAAGAATGTGAGTGGAGAGCGTGTGCCTGCCTATAAGGGCGTGTGCAAATGATATGGCTATTTGTTTCCTAAAATAAATAGCCCAGCCGGCTAGCACTGACACCGTGAAAAATGTGGCTTGGGGACTGAAACCAGGCACGTTTAATGCACAGAGACCTCCGCCTTTCAAAGGTGAATGGGGGTAGGGGGTTGCACTATTACTGTGCACTTTTACTCTGTTCATCTCCAACATGCAGCTAAGCTGCTGAGTACAAGGGAGTGAAAAAACACCCTGGTCTTTAGGGGCCAATTTACCACTAGGGTCACTGGCACTCTCCCACCTGGAGCTGAGGAGTGTAAGGTAAGAAAGTGTCCAGATAGCCAAGGGGTTACAGTTCTTGCTCTCTAGTTTTGAGAAATCAGACTTAGATCTTTGCAGGGATAGTTTGGCCACATTATAAGAACATGCTAGGCTTTGGGATCAGAATCCTGTTTGCACCAGATGCTGTGCAACATATATTCAGGGCTCGACCTGCCCCCAGAGAGTTTTCAGTCAAAGCAGACAAGATGAGAGGTGGGAGGGGTAAAAGAGGTAAAGCAACAGCATGGCAGTGGCAGAGCTGAGCTCTTCCTCCAGTGCTCTGCCTGCTGCATCAAGGAGTTTCTTTCCTTACAAATGGAGAAGGGGCTCCATGGGATGTGTGACATATGAAAGGCTCTGTGTAAGGTCCCGGGCAACTGTTTCCCAGTGAAGGCAGACATTTTAAATTCTCTGAGGTATTTGTCCAGCAGACTTTTCTTAATGTACTTGGCTCACTCTGGAACACAAAAGAATAGTGGAGATTACTTTTTTTTTTTTTAGTTGTCCCAGGTTTGGGATCACCTGTGTAACTCAGGAAAAAAAAAAACAAACACATTGTAATATATCTTGCAATGGCTGGGGCTTTCTCTGTAGTGTATGCACATATCTTGCACAGAAAAGGCCAATTTGTAAGGCAAGTTGAATGTCTAATAACACCTTTTACTGCTGCTATTAGAGACCCCTACGATGGGATAAAATCTCCTTGCTTGAAATGTTATTTAAGGCAGAAGGAAGGCAGAGCAAGGTATGATGCTAGCAGGCCCATTCTTAGCCAGGGATATAGTATTAGTGTTTCCTGAATTTCTGCTAGCTGTGAGGCTAGTTTATTCTTGATTAACAATAGCAGCACACAGCAAATCTCCCTGTGCTGCTCCAGCTTCTCCTCATGCAGCAGGGCAGCAGCCCCATGACGACACACAGGCTTTTCACGCTGCATGTGCCACCTTTGGCTCCCCAGGACTGGTCGCTCTTGCCAGGCTCTCAAGAGGCTGACGTTATTAGTAACATTGCCAGGCATCCCAGACCCTGAAATGGCAGCCTGTCACCTTACAGGTTGTTTTCCCTTTCTTTGGACCTTGCTAGCTGGGTTCCTAAAGCTAGAGCTGTTTATAGACCCTGGTATTGCGTCCTGATCTTTTCCCCCTGGCACGAGCATCTCGGCAGGCAGTGGCATGATGCAAAGAGCTTTTGTGTTGCATCAGCTGCACTGACACGAGAGGCTTCCCCAGGGAGGTAGCAGGTGATGATGGGTTCAAGCCCAGCTCCAAGCAGGGCATCAGGCTGTGCCATAACTCTGTGGTACAAACCCTGATCCCTCAGCAGGGCTCCATCCTTATGACAGCAAAATTTGCGTTTCCTTTCATCTCCCCCCTCCCCAGAAAGTGTTGCCAACAGAACTTAATGTGGAGTTTCCTTCTGAAACAGGAAGGTGCCCATCTCGTGCAGGTTAAAAATAAACCTGGCTAACCATGGTGGGCAGCAAGGGGGGGAGGAACTTCTATCTAAACCACTATTTATTTCAGTCACCTTTTTTTTGTAATCAAAGAAGAGATTTAAAAAAAATAAACAAGAAGGGGGGATGAAGGCAGCAGAATAAAGCACATGCAAAAGAGGCCGGTTCTGGCCTATTCTGCATATCTGCATTGGTAAAAATACGGCATTGATAAAATCCAAGCAGAGGTATCTATGAATTTTTTTAAAACTTGAATGGAGAGACTGTGCAGAATGATACTCTGTGTGGTTCTATTGATTTCGGTGATTTCCCTGACTGCTGGTGCTCAGCATATCTGAATTTCAGTTGCTAAATCTGCACGTCTGCGTGCACAGTCCCTTTGGTCTTTATACAGTGGTGTGAGAGTCAATTTTTAGTCACAGCCACCTGCATCTCTCTGAGGATTTCCATCTAGGTTGTAAACTCTTCAGAGGAGGATTTGTTTTATGGACCGTTACTTTTATGGACTATCCCCTTTTCACTGTCTGACACATTAGATAACCATAAAATTATCCGGGCAAGCAGGCATTAAAGAATTGAGGCAGTTTGGCAAGGGGCTGGCAAACCATCACCCCAGGCTTGAATCCTGGGCTGAGTGGGGATCTAGACTCCCAACCTCACGGCAAGGCAGAGGCTACTGCAGGAATAACTGAGAATTTGAAAAGAAATAAGAACCAGCCTTGTAGTCTCAGCCTCCCTGTGCCTCCAGTTAGCCTGGGACATGCTGAACTAGGATTTTCCAGGTTAGAAGCTGGGCAGGTGCCTGGATGAGTTGAGGCAAAATAGCTGGGTCATCGTGCGCCCTTGCTACCCTGGAAAGAAGGATATCCATACTGTTGCACAGGGCATCTCCAAATAACATTGTATCTGCTAACAGTCTGTCCTATGGCTTTCTCTTCTCCTTGCTTCTCACTCAGAAGCGAAGAAAATGGTGGATTAAAACAGACCTGCAGCGGTCACCGGTTACCATATGAGGAGCAGTGATTGCTTAAAGCAAAGCAGTGCGCTTCAGCTTGATCTGATAACTGGGTAAACCAACTCGAAGTGGAGGTTGTCACTAGCTTCACCAGAAGTGAAGCTGATGTTTTCAGCAACTCTTGAAGGGGATTAAAATGTCTGTAGGTGATACTTCTTTTCTGCTCATAAAAAAAAAAAAAAAAAAAAAAAAAAAAAAAAAAAAAAAAAAAACACAAACAAACCTTGGATTGAAAGACAAGGTGTCAATTCCATTTAAATCAATGAGAATCTAAGGGGAACTTGGTGTGTTGTTACGGCTCTGAATTTTGGAAGGGCAGACTTTAACAAACCGAGGGCATTACATTGCAAGGGCAGTTGGATGGAAATATTCAGGGTCTGGGACACAACGAAGGCCTGGATTTCTGTAAGTCACACTTGCAAAAGTTATCTAGTGTTTTAACCATGCAGCAATTGGCTGCAGACTTCTCTGGATGGGCTTCACAAAAATGGTAAGGTTAAGCAGGGAGATTACGAAGTCTGTTCAGCAAAGATGGTTGTATTTTAGTGGCCAGCTAGTACAAAGTGAGAATTTCTACCTAGGTGTGGGTAACAAGCTATGTGAATGCTATGTCTCACTTATCAAAACCAAGTCATTTTTATTGCTGTCTCTTACACAGGCCTGTATCCAGAGGAGGTGATATCTGAAAATTGGCACTGACAGATCTGGAAAACATGTCTTTGTCTAAGGCAAAACATATCTTTGGTGTGAGAGCAAGTATGGAAAATTTTGACCCAGAGGTGACTGTGTGGAAAAGCTGAGCATGTCAGGACAAAGGCTCATAACTGAGACTGGTCTGCAATCAAATCTGTCAGAATCCAAACGAGGCACCAAAAAGTAAGTGAAGTTGCACCCCCTCCTCTGTTTCAGTTAACTTTAATATTTGCCTGATGTGACTTTTTCCACAAGAAGGTAGACACGAGTATTTATAAATAATACAGCACCTGTTCTGTGGCTAGAAAAAAGCACCTGCGTGTCTTCTGCTCAGAACTTCTCTTCCTGGGATTGTGTGGCTGCCAAATTTATCAGACTCGGGGTTTTCTCAGATCATACTGAACTCTTTACTGTGAACTCTTTGCTTACTCCCTCTACTTTTGTGATGTGGCTGTCTGCATTTCTTCCAAATAGACCACTTCCACACGGCTTGGTATTAATTTGATTTTCCCAGTGGAAAGGCAGGAGGCTGGGCTAGGTGCTCTGTGCCCGATGACAGATACAAACAAGCAGCCATCCAGGATGTGAATGTAAACGTCAAGGAATATAGACAACCTGAAAAACCCTCCTGATGAGGGCTCCCCTGCTGCTGAAAATCCACATTGCTCCTTTACTAATGCCCTGGACACAGCCATGTGTTGGCATAAAAGGGCTGATCCGAGGAGCACGGGCGCTGAAGCAGCAGGAGCCCTGCCTCCCAGCTGCAGCCTGAGCCGCAGCCCCTCGCAATGCTTCCTGCCAGGAGGTGCCCCTGTCCCAGCAGGGAAGCACTTTGGTGAAGGTGAGGAGTCGGAGTGTTAATACACGTAGCTCAGACGCGTCCAGGGAGGTTTTCAAACGCTGCTTCTGCTCCCTGAAACTGTGGCCTGGCTGCAGGGAACCGAGTAGCGAGAAGTTTCGGTTACCAAACGCGCAGGTGTCAGGTGCTTTCCATCTTGCTTTTTTTTCGTTGTCGCAACGTGATCACACACACGGCCAGCGCGGTTGGATGCGTCGGGGCTTTTAGGTGAAGAGAAACCTCCGGGGAGGAAAAAAGGCACTCCTTCCTTTCCACGAGGCATTATTCCCTGCTGGCACCTGCCAGGATCAGGATCACCCCAGCGGGGCGGCTGCCGGTGGGGCTGCGTTACTCCAGATGTGCTACCTCGGCATCCAGTAGTAGGTCGCTGTTTAGGGCAGACGTAGTTGCGCTCCACATCTGGCACGGTTTCGCCTAGGAATCGGACAGTTAACTGGAAAGCATCACGGCCGGGCTTGCAACCGCGCTCGAACCGAACCACGCAGCCCCGGCCCGACAGCGGGCACGGCGGCGGCCGGAACCATCGGGCCGGAGCCGGGGAGCCGGGGGGG
>VXAA01006955.1:1110860-1176592 GCA_013399115.1 Anseranas semipalmata
CGCCGGGCCGGGCTCGGGTGGGAGCGGGCCCGTGAGGTGCCGCCGTGGCCTCGGCGCTCCCCCGGCAGCAGGGCCGCGGCAGCACGTGTGGCGGCCGGCGGGGGGGGGCACGCGGGCGCTGGGGAGCGCTGGAAGCCGCTGGCCGGAATAACCGGTGGGCTTGAGCCTGGGCGTGGGAGACGGCTTTTTGGCTTTGCTTTGTCTCCTTCCGGCTGCATCCCAGGTGTGTATTCACTCGCACAATAGCTGATAATTTTGGGGGGAGGGGGGGTGTCTTGGTCTTTTTTCTCCTTTTGAAGCTAATGTACTTTATTGAAACTATTACTCAGCAAAGCTATAACCAGTGAGACAAGAAGTCAGCTTCTGTATTGCAAAGAGCAGGTGAAATGACCTACCTTTGTTTTTAGTTATATGAAGGATTCTCTCTGACTGCCAAACTTCTGTCCACGGACTAAATATCCCTGAATATCCTTGTCATTTAAACTGGTAACTTCCTGTCAAAACCATTTTTTTTTTTTTTTTAAATAGTGTTTTCTAATCAGGAAACCTTTACTCACTGTAGTTGTGTGATGTGCATGCAAGGGACTGAGCTATTTGTGACAGAGAAAGGAATTCTCTGAAGGCTTTAAAAATATTTATTTAGTCTTTCCTGTCGTGCTTTTACTGTTCAAACTGCTTAATTGTTCTAGTACCTCTGTAGGAGGGGTGCTGTGTAGATGCGGTGAAACTGAGGCACGTTTGTTCAAGATCACAAGGAGTTAGTGTACAAACTCATCAGCTGAGCAATGCTTTATCCCTTGTGTTGGTGTTAACTCTGCAGTGGCTATTCATATGGAAAAGCTTTGTGGAAAAAGCCTTATAAAATGTATATGGAAGCTCCCTTGCTCTTCTCTGTCTCAGAGGTAATAGCTGCCTGGGCAATATCATATGTCGAAGCCTGCTCAGTGACTGACTGACGCAGCGATAGCTGTGTCTGAAGGGAACAGGAATCATAACCCATTTGCATGGTGTCTCGGACTCTGTTCTGTTTCTCCCGGGGCACGTTCTGTCTGCAAATCAACTTTTTCGTCATGCCTGTTGTTTGGGGTTTTTCCTTGGTTCTCATGTATCTTAAAAAAGCAGCTTTTGTTTGTTCCTCACTGAGCAGCAGGAGCAGTGGATTCTGCTGCCCAGCTTTGCTTGCTCACTTGCTGCTTCGGGACCGATGTTAGAGCAGTGGGTAGAAGTTGGCTCTGCAGCAGAAAGCGCTTTGTGTGTCCAAGTGCTGAACTTAGTCCCAGCTGCCTGTAGAGTACGTGGCCTTGCAGGTGTCATCGCTTCTGCATCTCCTCTGAATGGTAGTTGCTCCCTGCAGCCTTGAGGTGTGGTGTCATTAAGGATGGTCGGGGCTATAGAGACTGTCCTGCTTGTATTGCTGGGGAAACCCATTGGTGGCCTGTACAGCTCTGTTTCACGGGCTCTTCTCAAATATCACGAGTTCATGTTGCCATAGCGTGTGACTGCTTAGCATCGACTGTTCTTGATCTGCTTCTCTTTGTTCTACAGCAGTACCTGAAGTGATTGTTCATGTCTGCTTCCCTTGATTCTTCAGTTTTTAGTGCTTGAGTTATTTTTGGAGTTAAGAGAAACTGAGGAGTGTGAAGAAGGCTACTTTGCGTCTTGTGCCTGTAGTACAAAAATGTGATGTACTCTGTGAATACTTAATCCCTCTCCACGTAGCTGTAAAGTGAAAGGAGAGATTTGAGTGAAAGATGTTTCCTGCTAGATCACGAGTTCCTCCCTTCAGTGCCCTGAAGCGTGTCATTTCCATAAATAGTAATAAAAATAATTACTCTGTATTGACATTTGCCTGTTACAGTGGAGGTAGTGAGCAACACAGTGAAAAGTCGATATTGTAGAACATTTTGAAGGTCTATTTCAAGCAGTCTTTTTTTTCCCATCATGACACAATCATTTAACCGTTCTCTTGAGAGGGGTATCTGAAGCCCAGCAGCTAACATCCGTGGAGAATTTGTGGTAACAAAGAATGAAGTTGTTAGAGTATGTCTCCTATTATAACTGTTTATTTTCTGTATCAACTTTGTTTTGAATTTTTTTTTTTTCCCTCCTCCAGAATTGATCTTTCTCCCTCTCATCCAAGTTTTCTTGTTTACCAGGTAAGAGAGATGAGATGATTCCAAATGTCAGGTCAAGATGAGAGCTGCTAAGGGAAGGAGGTTGCAAAAGCTTTTCATGCCAGCAGCACCTGCTTTTTTGATACAGGTGCTTCCAGACAGAGAACAAGAGGAAGACTTAAATGTGCTGAGCTCTAGTGAATCCTCAGAATACTTTTAAATGCTGTAAAAGCAACTTGATTGTGCTGTCTTTGGGGGGGGGGACGGGACGACAACAAACAACATTCCTTGTTCCCACTCAAAGCCTGCCAGATATCACAATACTTCAGGTAGACTTTTCTTTTCCTTTCCCTTCCTCAATTGTACCCTCAGTTGTGTAAGGTATTTGAATCATTAAATATCTCTACGTCCCAGTAGGTAGAGAACAAAGTTTATCACTTGTTCAGGGAACTGAGAAATTCTATCTATTCTATATCTATCTATTCTATTAAATGTTTTTTTTGCCCACTCATGGTTTTTGGCATTCAGGGTTCAAAGTGCCACTGTTAGGAGAGGTAATATATGTGTCTGCGCTGGCAGAAGCGTCAGAAACAGACTTCTGCAGCATGGATGCTTTGTTACTAAATTTATCTTGGTAGATTACATTCCACACAAGCAATTGCCTGGAGAGAGGATATCAGAAGTGTGTGTGTGTGTTTTGTGGAAGAGCGGCTCTGTTGACTCTTGAACCAGGCATAGCCCTGATGCTGTTCTTCCAGTCGTCACGACTGGCCCAGCTATTGACAGGAAGAAGGGGTAGCTGGATGGCATGCTGCTGCAGAGTTGAAGTCAA
This sequence comes from Anseranas semipalmata, assembly GCA_013399115.1. Lineage (NCBI taxonomy): Eukaryota > Metazoa > Chordata > Aves > Anseriformes > Anseranatidae > Anseranas > Anseranas semipalmata. The sequence goes on from VXAA01006955.1 coordinate 1,113,807, forward strand.
AGTGAAAGAAAGAGGTGGCATTGAAAGGAGAAGTCGTGTTCATAGGTCTGCCAGTGAGAGGTTTTTTGCATATCAGGAAAGAGCATGGGCAGAAAATAGGAAGGCCAGAATTGTTTCACTTAGAAATGTGGGAGCTGCCTTACTGGACCAGATTGACAGGCTGCCTAATCTTATGCAGCAGCCACAAATAGGTTACATGCTTCAGAAAAACTTGCATGAACTTGCTCATGATTCATGCTTGTCTTACACTGCGATATAAAAGCTTATGTTTCATCATCATTTTTATCCGTTTTGCGTGGAGTTACCTCTGGTATTGTACTCGTTCTCAAGACACTCTGAGCAGCTATTTTAGAGCTCAGTGGTGCTCTAGAGCTGTTAGCATCAGACAGCTTCCTTCTGCAGTGGTTCCCACTTGTATAGTGTTGGTGGCTTTTTTATGATTCTGAGGTCTCCTGCGATGTTAAATAACCAGAAGTAGCGCAGTCATCTGAAGCAGTAATCTCATCTGCCAGTTCTGCCGTTTTGTTGTATGGCTGCTGTGCAATCTCTACACAGCGATCAGGGAAAGTGTTCTTGTAAGGATGGAAAGTCAGCTTGGTTGCGGGCTGGATTTCCTGGCACTGCCACTAAAACTCCACCCAAAGGTGCCCCCTGGAGTCCAAAAGTTGCTTTGGGGATTTGTTTCTTTTCTGTTGTTTAGATCATTTTCATTTTGAAAGCTGAATAAATTAGAAATACTTTCCAGTATAACTAAGATATGAAATGCTAATGGCTGGTGGAATGGTTTGCTTTCAGCTGGTTAAGTCCTAAAACTCAAACATTTCCGTAAACTGCTGTGTTTTGTAATCTGGCCAAAGCCACTAACCTGCTTTGCCAATGTGTAGTTTATATTAGAATTCTGTAAGACCAGTCAAAGCCGTCCGACTTGTCTGAGATTCAGAAAGTGAATCTGTGTTACTAACCTCCTCTTCATTTGTACCTGCGCGTGGTTGTCTTCTGTCCTTTGACCACTCATTGAACCCTCATAGAGCGTGAGCACTTGGTATTGAGTTGCAGGGAATTTTTATCAAAGGCTTTACGATAACTACAAATATTTGACACTGTTGCTTTATAAGATTCTTTGTTGATTTATAACTTTGAGACACAGGATCTGGGGTGGGGGCGGAGGCTTAGTGTCCTCTTTTCCAGATGGGGGTAAAAGTTGTCAGGTCAGTAAATCATGGGATGGTTTTTGAGGTGGTGGTATTTTATGGGGAGAGTGGGGGACATTTTTTTTTTTTTCCTGTATATATTCTTTATTTTCCAACAGTGCTGTTTTTTGTGTAAGACATACTAATAACCTGAAATTTTTCAAAGCTGAGCAATATTTTGAATTACTTCAGTTTTCTTTAAAAAAACATCCCTATATAGTCTTTACGGCAGGAACATTGCATACGGGGGCTGAAAATGCAACAGAGCTGAAAAGGGCAGATTGGCTTCTTTTATTTCTTCATGCTAAGAAGCAAGAAAACAAATAGATCGGTTGGTTAATTTTTAAACAAACTTCCTCTGTGGTCCTGCTCTCTGGTCATTTGTCAATGTTGAATCCCGTGGAAGACCATTGTTGTGAAATGGGAGCTGCAGGATTACACTTGATGTTGTTTGTAATTCCAGTTTCAAAAAGGGAAAAAAAAATAAACTGTCTGACTATTAGAGATGTTGGATAATAGCTTGCAGAATAGCTTATGGTACTTTGTTGATTTTCAAGGGTTTACTTTGATTATTTGCTGTTTGTTCAGATCCTTTCGAAAGACTAGCGAGAGTGAAGTGAACGGCTGTTCTTCCATGCCTGTTTGTGTATGGCAACTTTCACTGCTGTTAAGAGTATTCAGATGTGAATGCTGAAACCAGAGATTGTTGTTGAAGGATATATAAATGCAATATGAGTTAAAATGTTGTCAGCGTGGATTATCAAACCCATTCTTTCTTAGGGAGAAGGAACAATAGTAACCGTTGTCATTTGTGAAATAACTCTCCTTTGCATCACTGTAATAATATGCTGCATGGCTCTTTGTTTTAGTCTAACGGGGAGAAAGAGTTGCTGAGTCAAAATGTTATGCACCAAGCAGGAAGTTTCCACTGAAAGCAACTGCTTCCTCTTGCCTGTTAGAAATAGCAACTGTGAAGCCTGTTTTTTTCCAGTTTTATGAATTTTTGACATAATAGGTGCTTTTTTCAAAAAGCTATGTGTTGGCATTCTGAATTCTGCATCAGGTGATCAATTTCTGTATTTCATGTTGCTAAGAAATAGACACGCATCCTTTTGAGTGTTTCTTTAGGAAAAAGTATACGGACAATAATTAAGGTCCCATGAGTTAATCATTCATATGTTCTTATCAATATGCTTTTTTGGCGAACAGTCAGCTTTCTCTGAGTTTACGTGGTGGTGGTGGGGAAGTAGGCTTCCATTTCAGATGGATGCAACCCGTCTGCTCTCTACAATATACTGGTGCCACACAGGAGTAAAACAAGATAAACCGATTTATTGTTGCCTCATATCGTAGTTCAGGCGGGTGGCGATGCTGTGCCACGTGCCCTGGTTAAATAGTGGCTGTAGGAACAAGAAGGGTACCTGGTGACCTGGGACCGCTGCAGCGCAGCCTCCTGTGCCCCCGAGGTGGGGCTGCGTGGGCTGGGGGCACCGAGGAGATTCAGGCGGCAGGAAGGGATGGGGCAACAGTGCTGTCGCTTGGTTCTGGGGAAATTGCAAGCCCATTTCTCTACCTGCTGGGAGGTGATGCTTCGAGCCTCACCCGAGCAGTACCCATTTTCAGGCGAGGTTTTTCAAGACTCAGTGAAGTACCTCTGTGTTTGTGTTGTTCTTCCTCATTGTTCTTCCATGTGCATGTGCCCTTCTAAAAGAGCCTAATCCTACATTACTGGAATGCTGAGCTCTAGATCTTTTTTTCCCTCTTTGTTTCCCTGAGAGGATAAATCCATCCTAAAATGCTTCTATATGTGGGAAATCTTAGTCCAAAGGCACCCACTGAGAAGGTTAAATTAAACTGCAACTTGCACACCTCCTGTGAAAACAAAGGTACTTATTTTTTATTCGCACGGCGTCATCCGGGCGCGTGAAAGGAATACAAATGTCTCTTTGTATTCCTCACGCCACTGGTCTGCGCTTCTTTGTAGCACGGGGGTGACCGGTGAGGAGCGTGCGTGGCGCGTTGTGCTTGCTCACAAAGTGCCTGGCGTAGCCTGATGAGGAGGTGCCGTGGCTGATGAGAGCCTAATTGCTGTCCCTGCATCAGCAGCCTCTATGAAGCATCCTGGGAATCGCTCGCCCTCCGCTCAGAGCAGCTGATCACATGAGCCTGAATTTTCAGTTCAGTTCATTAGTCAGCCATTTTGGTCAACACCCTGCTTACTGCGCACAACCAATCCTATCAGCACTCGCTGCCCTGGCTTATCTGGGAAGAAAGGGACCAGCAGCTTGATTTCAGCAGACCTGGATATCTTTTGCTATATTCTTCCTTTGTTTTTGTTTGGGTAATCATCAGAGGAAGCCCATCTTTTTCCTCCTCCTGCTTATTTTTTTTTCTGTTTTTTTTTTTGTTTGTTTTTTTTTCATCTTTGATGCAGAAGCCAGGTTTTCTGTGGTTGCTTAGGATCAATAGCCTTCAGCATATCTGAAGACAACGACAGTTGGTGGAAAGGAGGGAGGAAGAGACGAGCGTGAAGGAGCAGCGTTTTTACCTTGCTTAATATATGAAAAGGCCAAAGCAGGCTGTGCGATCCTGAGCATATCTGTCCTATAATAGCAAGGTATTTCTTGTTTTCTTCTTCAGAAAGCTTTTCTTTTTAGTTCTTTTTTCCCTGTTGTTGTTGTACCAGCTGAGTCATCATGTCTGCTCTGACGCCTCAAAGCGACATGCCAACCCCCACCACAGACAAGATCACTCAGGCTGCCATGGAGACCATCTATCTTTGCAAATTCCGAGTGTCGATGGATGGAGAATGGCTCTGCTTGCGCGAGCTGGACGACATCTCACTGACACCCGACCCAGAGCCTACCCACGAAGGTACGGTCCAGTTTCCTGCCTCGGGATCCCTGCAGCCGTCACGTTCTTACGGCTGCTGCACGAGCTGGGAGGGGGTGTCTTTGGGATGAGATGCTCTCGTCCTGCCTGGAGAACCTGGACACCCCCGGCATATCAGAAAGCCAGCTCAGCACTTCAGATTGCTGTTAGAATTTGTTGGGTCTTTTGTAATCCACCCTTTAACAGAGACAGATTTGTGCTTAATTTTTTTAAAGATATATCAGGAAAGATCAGGTTTCTGGTGTCTCAGGAAGGAACATACCATCTTGAGTATTCAACGATGTTTTAGTCACGACTTTACTCTTAAAGCAGGGCTTATAGCTATATTTGTCAACTGTCAGCTTTTACAAATGGAGCATACTGGCAAAATACTGACTTCAGCCTGCATATGGTCAGAGGGTTGTTTTTGGAAAGCCCCAAGTGATTACGCAGTTTTGCCTATTGTCAAGTGATAATACCATCACAAGTCTTGCAGCTCACTTCTGTTGGCCATGCTGTTGTTTATTATGGCTTAGAAGCCCAAAATGTGCAGGTGTAACACATCTTGGCTTTTATTGAAAAAGGATTTGTGATCTGGGTTGATGTTGAAAACAGTTTAATACCAGGTTAGGTGAAATGAGGACTGAAAGCTTTGAGTACCGGGGGAAAAAAAGAAACAAAAAACAAGAGGGCAGCCACACATTGCCCTACCAATAAAGAAGTGGGGAAGGAGGAGATGCAAAATTCCTGCAGAAATTCATTGTAAGGTAGCTAGTGCTTCCATGGTCACTTAGCACCAATATTGCCGGGTTCAGAGTGCCCCTTGCTGGATGCTGAGCATCTTTCAGTTGTGCAGTGAAGTAACTCCATCTCTTCACTCTGGACCCTTTTCCAGTAAGTAGTGAAGTGTGTAGTCCCACCAAGTAGTTTTGCTTGACCCATTTGATGCTGGTTTGGCAAATCAGTAATGTCTTACTGTATCATTGTCTTGCTGGATGAGGCAGCTTAAATAGCTTAAATGGTGGTGAGGACATGAGCTTTATGCTTAATTCAGTGATAGCAGCGCTTGGGTTTGGATTTGCTTGCCAAATCTGTGGTGCTAGAGAGAGATTTAAAAAGCAGAGGCTAACATTCCCTTTGAAGCACATCCCAGCCTTTCAGAGAGCTGCTGTAGGCTCAGGAAAATGGAGCCAGAGTAGTGAGAACAGGCTGAGCCAAGGGTGCAGTAATTCAGCTGGCTTCCAATTTCCATGTTCTGGTGTGTGGCATAGACTTACTCAGTCTTGTGAGGTTTTGGACTTCATTTTTTTTGTGCTGTTTTAACAGCATCATCTAGTCTTGGTAGATTGATTTTTATTCTCTCTCCATCTCCCTTCCTCTCTGATTAGCAGTAGCTACCCTGTTGGTTTGTCACGTTGTGGTTAGTAAATGACCGAAGCAGTCTAGGACACTTAGTATAGTCTGGAAAATCTTTCTGTCACACTGAGTCTGTTATTTAGGTTCTTGTTCTTGTATGTGTCTTTTTTCTCTCTGTTTGCCTTCTCGCTCTGGCCAAACTCATGGGGAAGGTAGGCTTAGATGAATCCAGTTCCTGTAATAGCGCTTTTCTGGATTGCCTTTCTCGAATACATTGAAAATGTGTCCCTGTAGTGTACAAATTGTGCTCTTGCATGTTTCTGTAAACAGTGCAAACCCTAGAGTAACCCTTCCCAAACTACAGAAATAATTGCTTTTAAAACTGTAATTATAGTCACGCTCTTGCAGGTACCAGAAAGGGTTGGAAAATAGTGTTTGCACGCTTCATTGCAATATTATTTACTTTGTATGTCAAAAATGAGTAAAAAGAGTGCTGTATCCATAATGACCTTGGTGGAGATATAATTCATAACTTAAGGAAGTTGCTTGTTGGGAGGGAGAAAGACTTTTATTTAGGATCCAAGTTATGTTTTAATAGAGATAACAAGCTCAGGAAGAAGCATTCACAATAGAAAAGCTGACACAGCTTTATCCCTCGTGTTGAAACTGCAGTTACTGCATCAGCACTGCTTCTGTGTCCTCAGTGTGTGCCAGGGTTGAGGGGACAGGATGATGGGGCTTGCAAACACCAAGGGCTTGTCTGAGAGGAAAAGCAGGGGAGCTGGGGCTGGCTTGTTCTGTAATATCTGCATAAAACTGATGTAGAAATGTAGGGACTGTGAAGGAAAAAAAAAAAAAAAGCCCTAGAGTTCTGCCAAAGGCATAACAAGAAGTTGCATTTTTTTCTTACAAGTCGAGACATGTAAAATAAATAATAAAAGAATATATTGCAGTTGTACATCCAACAGCATGTTTGAAAGAAGGATTTGAAGCCTCAGGTCGCTGTCCCTTAGCCCTCGCTGCTTCCTGAGAGGTTTTGCCTCTGGCCTCTCTTCACTCTGCGATCTGCTGTGCCACAAGCAGCCATCCTGCCTTCCTCCTCCTCCTCCTCCTGCATCCCTTGTGCTGGGGATGAGCAGGAGCTGAGCTCCTGGCCTTGCATCACAGCTGTCTGCACCAATCGCTGCCTCCCAGAACTGCCAGCCCGTGATGTCATAGCGAGAAGAGGACCTGGGAATGAGGAAGAGAGCGGTTCTGGGCAGTGAAAAAGTAAGACAAAACAGAGGGTCAGGAGCAGAACAGCAGAGAGGATGTGGAAGGCTTCAAATGTGATGGGAAAATAAGATTCGAGTGTCAAGAATTTTGACTTGTCTGTACTTCTGCTGGGCTGCTCTCATGAGACGCCCTGTGATGACTCAGTGAATTCCACGGGAGACCAGGGGTCTCTAGTTTCTCCTTCTGGGTTCCCATTTTTGTTCAAACAATAAGTCTTACAGACCTTACACCTTCAAGCTTTGCTCCATATTATTGGCTATGGTGTGAGATTCAGTTTCTGTATTTTTAAAGATGTTTTTTTGTTGTTGTAGTTATACCAAAGACAGGGAAAAACAAGTAAAATAACTGAGAAAACTGGATTGCTACTAAACAAGAAGCTGCAGTAATTTTTTTATTTCCAATGAAAGTGGATTGTTATTAGCAGTTTTATTACTGCTTATTTATTGACACTTTAGAACAGATTACTTAGGAAATATGGTTTAAACATAGAAGAGGAAGCTAGAGGAAGTGGTTCTTGTTTACTCTAGTTCGATATCCCTCATTAAAACTCTGCATTTCAATTCCAGTGAGGCAGAGACATCAGAAGACGAGCTTAAATAGTGCCAGATCATGGAAATGGGATGTTAGGGGGAGCTAGAGGCAGGTTGCTGCGCTTTCTGATTTTGCTTCGAGAGCTCCCCAGGCAGAGAGGCAGCTGGTGCTTGTTATTTCTGAGGCCAGACCTGAGTCTGTTTGCCTTAGCCTTCGCTGGAGTAGTCCAACTTGAGGCCAATTTTGAGATTGGACTTGGAGGGACAGGAAGGGGGCTAGTAGTTTCAGGACCTAGCGGTAAACGCAATTTTGTTCACTGACATTAAAAAACAGTAGGCATCCTCCTGTAGTGATGCTGATTTCTAGTAAAACCAAGCCCAGTTGTGCTGCTCCTTAAGCCAAAGGCCAAATACTTTGGGAAACGGATTCTGATCTGAGAAGAAACAGTGTAAATCTGGGGCGATTTCATTCCTTGCCGTAGAGTTGGAGTTTCCAAGTGTAACTCAGAGTAAAACTGAAATGTTCTTCAAGTTAAGAGCATGTAGCAGTAGTGTAGATGCATTAGTGCAGTTAGGGGGTTTCTTGCAACTGTATGTGTTCAATATGCCATGCAATAGGGATGCTGAAGTTTAACAATGAAAGCAATTCCTTTTCTTTTTCAATTGCTTGAAACAATTCTGTGTGCATGAAATAAGCTTGTTTTACTATAAACTGTAAATCTGCTTGGCCTAGAAATTTTTGTTTGTTAAACAACAGTTCTTAATTAAGAAATCAGAACTTTACTGTGCTATGCAGGCGTCACAAAGTGATGAAATATGGCGGTAGTGGCTATTACGCTCTTGTTTGTTTGCAGTATGTATAATGACCATTGAGGCATCCTTAGGGACAGAGGTGTGAAAAACATCTTGTATTTTCTGTTGCTCGTTCAAGAATTCATGCATAGATAAGATTGAACACTGATCTGAACTTTTGAGGAAAGTTATTAAATGCAAAATGGTCTTGTACCGTTTTACTGCGTGGTAAATTTCTGCTTTGCATAATCATTCTTTATGAGGAGCTTCACGTTAGAGCAATGGAAATTTTTATCCTCGTGAGATCGGCTTGTAATTGAGAGCAGAAGGAATACATGTGATAGCTGTATGATCTGAATTTATTGCAACTATCAAGTATTACAGTATCACTTTGTTTAAATCCTTTTGTATTTGCTCTAAAATGGGGAATTAGAGTGGTATAACATGCAAAGATTAAATAATTTTTCCACAGTATAACTTTTGCTAGCTAGGATCAGATTTTTTTCTTTGCTTTTTTTGACCAGTTGTTTAAAAGTTTTTCTTTCAGATGCATGTTTATGTGAAATGCCATGAATAGAAGTTGTACAACTCTTCACAAACAGCAAATGCTCTGTGTGCTCAAATACCTCTCGCCTGTTAATCTGTTGCACTGTTTATTAAATGGCCCTTTAGATTCTACCTTTTCAACTATTTTTGCATCTTTCTTGCACAAGCAGCATGACCTTATTAGTTATGTTTTTGTTTTGCAAATAAGCACCTTCTCAGCACTGAAGTTTGCGTACTGGAGGCTGTGAGGGCTGTGAGAATCTCCTTATTTTCGGTGGGGGAGCTACACAGCTATTTGGTTTTGTCCAAATTGTGTTATTTAAGGGCTCGTGCCAGACTGGTCTGTATGGGGGGACTGGGATCCTGGTATAAATCGTTGGTCTGCAGAGAACAAAACGCACCTAGGGAGGAACCCTGGCGGCTGTTACTTTGTTTTAGGTTTTCTGCAGTGGTGTGGAATAGAAGCAGCAAACTGCCGGGAGAGGTGGAATTGGTGCATGACTTGTGCCTTTCAGACTACAAAACAAATCTGGTGTAAGCACCATACCGAGAGTATCAGGGACCTTTCACACGTTGGCAGAAACTGCATGAGACCTATTCTTTTGTTAGAAAAGTACCTCCTGTAATGTATGTACGGTGGCAGAAACCCCTGAACAGGCCAGAAGTTTGAAGGAGCTTAAAAAAGCATGTGGATTGCCAGATCGGCCATTTGTGATGCTTCTAGGTCATGTTGGCTCCTCACAGGTGTGAGCCGGAGACTGGATTTAATAGAAGAAATGCAAAGTCGATTATATGTAAGATACATGCATTACAGTCTGTTAATCCTAAATGTTTTGAATAGCGGTTAGGTCATGTAATCCAGACAGCACGTACTGAAAAGTAACATGATAAAGATAGTCCTCTTCCTGGAGAGGAGGAAGGAAATGCCCTGCTTGCTGTATTTACACTGAATCCCATCACAAGCCAGGAAGAAAGCTGTGAAGAAAGGGAAATGACTGACAGAAGACTTGACCCTGAACCAAAGGGGAAGGAAGATGAAGTTTTAAAAAGCTTCTCGGGACAATTGGTCCTGTGCACCAGCCCTCAAGTTAATTGAAAAAGAGAGAGAATGCCCTGTTAGGTGAGGATGAGACTGGCATCAGCTCTACTATAGTTCTGGTTTGTTTTAAAGTTTAAATTTTTGCAAATATTTTCAACGTTGTAATTAAGAAATTGCGATCAAGAATTGTTTGCTCTTCTAAGCTTGCTCACCCTAAATGAAGTCGGATGAATCCGAGAAATGTGGAGAATGTTTACTTCCCTCAGAAATAACGAATCAAAAGTTGCAGAGAAACCTCATAGGTGTCAACTGAGATGGAAGTGAAAGACGGGGAAAAAAAGTAGTGTGTTGTTTTTTTTTCTTTTGTGTGCGTGTGCGTGCATGAGCCATCAAGTGCCAAAATAAAATCAGAAATTTCCCATAGTAGTTATTCCAGAATTTCCCTCTGGAAAGAGGCTGGCTGTAGAGAAACAGTCCATGATCTCAGTTAACTCCACGTGGTTGAAACATACAGAAGTATCTGGTGGTGATCATGCAAGCCCTCCTGAATTCGGTTTCCCAGTGCTTATGTGGGGGAGATGGATTTGGGGGGGTGAGGGTGGAGGGTTGTGCATGGATGGGTGGTGATGAAGGCATTAACCAGCAAGCAGGGAACCACATTTAAAGGCGGCAGCAGCAGCAGGAATAAAACTTAGGGTGTGATTGCACCATTAATTGTATGTGGTATACATTTGCTATTGACTTGTCCCATGTGTGTAATGGAGAGTGGCATTGGGATTCCTGAGCCCTCTGTAGATCTTCTTTCCCCTTTTCATCTCCTCCCAGTTTATTGCAGATCTGTGACTTTGCTATCCTGGGGCACAACAACCCCAGGCAGAGCTACAGGCTGGGGGATGAGTGGCTGGAAAGCTGCCTGGCAGAGAAGGACCTGGGTGTGCTGGTTGACAGTCGGCTGAATATGAGCCAGCAGTGTGCTCAGGTGGCCAAGAAGGCCAACGGCATCCTGGCTTGTATCAGGAACAGTGTGGCCAGCAGGACTAGGGAGGTGATTGTCCCCCTGTACTCGGCTCTGGTGAGGCCGCACCTCGAGTCCTGTGTTCAGTTTTGGGCCCCTCACTACAAGAAGGACATGGAGGTGCTCGAGAGAGTCCAGAGAAGGGCAACGAAGCTGGTGAGGGGTCTGGAGAACAAGTCTTACGAGGTACGGCTGAGGGAGCTGGGGTTGTTCAGCCTGGAGAAGAGGAGGCTCAGGGGTGACCTTATCGCTCTCTACAGGTACCTTAAAGGAGGCTGTAGTGAGGTAGGGATTGGTCTCTTCTCCCACGTGCCTGGTGACAGGACGAGGGGGAATGGGCTAAAGTTGCGTCAGGGGAGGTTTAGGTTGAATGTTAGGAAAAACTTCTTTACCGAAAGGGTAGTTAGGCATTGGAATGGGCTGCCCAGGGAAGTGGTTGAGTCACCATCCCTGGAGGTCTTTAAAAGACGTTTAGATGTTGAGCTTAGAGATATGGTTTAGTGTGGGCCTTGTTAGAGTTAGGTCAGAGGTTGGACTAGGTGATCTTGGAGGTCTCTTCCAACCTGAACGATTCTGTGATTCTGTGATTCTGTTAGCACAGTGCAGGCCTTTACTTATGTTCAAATGTTCCTGGCATAGGAAAAACAGTCAAATGTTAGTCTGTGACCCCGATGCTTTCAAAAGAGGAGCGGCATTTTTTAAAATTGGTGATGACAGTGGCCTTTAAAAGAATCTCTTAACAGTGTAAGTGTTCTCACTAAAAATACTTCACTCAGTTGTTACAGTCGATGATGGGAGCACAAACTGTCAGTGCTGTAAGGTGAGGTGGAGAAAGAAGTTCTGGACAGCTGGAGCCAGGTAAGAATGCACTGAGAGAACAAAGATAGGTGCAGCGTAACAGCGCAGGGATTGAGTCAACGTGTGGTGTGTGGTTGGAGGAAATAGATAAAATTAACTCTTATCTGTGGAGAACAGACTGCACCAGCGTCAGTAGCGTCGGCAAAGGAAAGCAGAGGCTCGCAGAGCCAGCAGCGGTACCCGCGCACTCTGTGTTCCCTCTTCTGTTCTCCTGCTCTGGAAGGATAGCCGGGACTTGCGGGCGGGCACGTGTTGGTGCAGCAGGACAGGAGAATGTGCTTGTTAAGCATTTGTAGTATCCGTTTTTCAGCCTTCCAGCCTGAGAAATAGCTTGCCCAGGCAGAAACTGCAGGCTGAAATGAATGGACTTCTTTTTTTCTGCTGTACGCCAGGTGCTTTCTCTCTTCCCCCCGTTCTTATGGAGTGGGTTTTAAAAACATTTTTTTCCTTAAACTGCTCTGTAAGTTTTTAATAGATGGCCTGCAGACCAGAATGACAGGAACTATCTGGTCGCTTCCTGAATTTTTTGTCGATACTTCATGAGTCACCTGATTTGCAAATCTAATATGAAAAAATCACTCATTACATACCTTTCTTGACCAGTTTAATTATTCCTTGTTAAACACATTATTTATCATTCCTAAGGCAATAAATATGAGATAATGTAATTTAAATAAACATAATAATATGACTATAGCTTTCAATGGTATTAGTTGTCCATACATTGAAGGAGAATGTCAGCCTTAAAGAAAAAAAAAAAAAGACATGGGTACAATTTGTCATGCATATTCAGTACTTCTGAGAAAATTCTTCCAACTTTCCCTTGTGGGATGCTTTGGCCCAGAAAAGACGAGCAAGTGGTTAGAGCAGCACACTAAAAGTTAATTATAGGATTATTTGTCTGATTTTAACCTTCTAATGAGCGCATCTGTCATCATTTCTTCCATTAGCATCCCTCTCTGGTACTTCTCTTCAGGGCACAATGAGGCATAACTGACAGTGAAAGTATCTGTAACTTATGGTTATACTTACGGTTGCTGTAGAATTTCCCTTGCTGTTTAAAGTGCCTGTAAGTGAATCTGAGAAGTGCTGTAGTTTGGCTCATGCATGTTAATAAGGCATGGAGGAGTGGTCTTTTCTTTCTTTTCTGGAGGAAAAAGGAGATCTTGGAGTGCTTTGAATATTGGGGCTTAGATGAGGGGAAGATGTTTGTGTATTTAGGGGAAGAAAGGGGGATCAAGAGAGAGCTGCCCTTGTTGCTTGGCGTTTTTGTTTGCAGTTTGGTTAGATTCAGTTCACTTCATCATCGTCCCAATGCCTGTGTATGTTGTTTGGTCATAACTAACTTGTCAGCACTTCTGTAGGTCTTATTTTAAATGTGTCGGCTGTCCTTGCTTCTCTCCTCAGAACTTTTGTCAGTCACAGCAAATCACCAGGCAGGAGCAGAGGGGATTCGAGAGAAGCGCATCGAGACAGCCTGAATGCAATCTGGTTGTCTTTCCTGGTCTTGGCCTTCAGCTGCTGACGTGTTCAGTATATATCACGAGTGCTGTTGTGGGTGAGCTGAAAAAATAACCCCTTTCCTTGTCGGTGAGCAGAACATGAGGGCCATGCGCTAGCTGTATTTGTTTGTTTATAAATCTTCAGCAGAGTTAACGTTTTGTTTAAGTGTCTGTACAAAAACTAACAGATTTAGGTCAGGTCTTTCATAGCAGCCAAAGAAGTATAACTCACATTTCACTGTTGCCAAGTGCTTTCTGGATCAGGCTCTGTTTTCACTTCCCCAAATTGATGCTGTTTTTTTTGGTTATTTACTGACTTCTCAGCTTCTCCTTACACATTTGTTAAGGACTTCTGTGCTTACAGAAAAAAACAGATCCTGACCTAGTTAGTCTGTGTTTGGAGGAACTTGATTCTCATATAATGCTTGGAAACTACAAAAATTATGTGTTGATTCATTGCTTTGTCCTGTGCATCTTTCTTTACACAGGAAAAAATGCTATAGCTATATATGAAGTTCGGGTTTCTCCATCCTCCTACTTGCACTCACGAGGTATTTCCTAATAAAAGTACAGAGGACACGGACGGAGAACGGATGGGTGGGATGGACTAGGGAACTGCGTGTTGGGGAATTTGCAGTTCTACTGCTAGGCTCACTGCAAATCGTGGGAGTCCACTTGTAGGTGGTATCCCAGCATAGTCTGAGACGCTGCGTTGGAGCTGGTAATGCTCATTGCACGTTATTTCTTAATGAATGCATTCTGTATAGGCAGTTTGGAGGAAATATGTAAGTTTTTGTGCAGCTCAGGTCTACGGGAACTTGCTCAGCATTTATTAAAGGGCACACGTGCAGCATTTGTTTAGGTTTATGTAAAAAGACACAGGGATGCTTCTGCCGTGTATTTGGGAACTCTAGCTGTTTTCTCTCATGTGACACCTGTTCAAAAACCCTGTAAATTGAATCTGGTGCTTTTTTTAATCACTGTCCTGCCCACAACCTAAGAAGCCACAATCTTGACTTCCCCTTCATGTAGTCAGCTTTTGCATTTAGCACATTTTCTTGATGTTCTATAGTAGTGTGGTGGCTTGCTACTGAGCAGTGTTGCCTTTGGACTTCAGCTTTTTCATAACGGTGCTGGGGCCAAAAGCACCAAAAGGTGTGGGAGCATCGTATTGCGGTGCACAGCAGGACAGGAGTCAGAGAGGTACAGTGTTAGCTGGGAATATTCATGACGTTACTACTCCCAACCCTATGTTTGAAGAACTCTTTCTGTTTAATAGCAGTACGAAATTATTTTTATGCTGGTACGTTCTTCCAGGGATTGCTTTTAAAAACTTTTGTTTGCATGGGAAAGTGTATCTGCTGGCAATATCTGTTATTCCTGCATGACTTGTTACATATTTCAGTGCAGCTGTTAGGTATTGTATATGTCTTTGAGAAGTACTGAAACAAAAATTGAGATGTGAGCAAATTCTGGAAGATAAGGTTGGGAGGGAAAGATTTTTTGTTGTTGTTCTTATACTGTATGTATCATTCTCTATTCATTAATCAACACCTTTTTTAAACATTCTCGTTAGGAGAAACAAAGTGGTAGAGCAGAGGAGCTACTTCTTCCTGTACATTAGTTTCCCTGCTCATTGTGATCTGTCTGTATTTTTTTTTTTTTTTTACATTGCTAGCAAAGGAGAAAATGTCGTGAGAAACCTTATTTGATGTGGGATTTTGTAGGCTTTGTGATTGATTCTGAAAGTGTGGCTAAACTCATGCTGCTCCACTGCAGCTGGAGTCATCTTACTGGGGCTGGGAGGGCTTTCTCGCCCCAGTACGAAGCTGGATGGGTCAGCCCAAACTGAATCCTTGCTGCTGCTGCTGGACTGTCTCTTGTACTCCAACCGGTTAAGATAACTGCTGCAGTGTCAGCAAAGCAGAGAAGAAAATAACTTTACAAAACTTTTTAGCTAAATGGATGGGATTTTCGTGATTAATATGTTAGTCATAAAAGTGCTTCAGTTTCTTTGTGAAGAACATGCCTGTGTATTTATTCCAGTGTAATACCTAATTCCATAATACTAATCTTCCTGAGAATCTGTTTGGAATGAGGCAATTGTTCCATGAAGACTTAGTCTTGGTCAGCCCGTTCTCTAAACTTGGTATACATCAGCTATCACTGATATGTTATCACTATCATTTTTGCATAATAATCAAAAGTATTGAATTCATCTTAGTTTCCATGCTCCTCCTCACAGTACGTCTGTCAATTTGCAGGTCCTTTGTATTTTAAGAAGAATTTTTTCCCCACTCTTGCTAGGTGAAAATTCCAGACAAGTAGAGAAAGTTGCACAATGTAAAAGAGGAGATGAAATGTACGCAAAACCTCAGATGCACAAGGAAATGAACGAAAATATGTAAGGAGGTGCTCATTAAATGTGTGCTTTTTCCTCTAAATCTGTACAGATCCTATAGTCCCTCAGTGCCAACATGAAATCATACAATTCTTCTCATTAGAAAGAGGGTGGGATTATTGCCTGTAGGGATATAATAGAAAAAAATAGATGAGACTCCACTGGACATTTGTTTATAAGCTTTACATGAAATACTTGGTTTAAAAAACAAAACAACAAACCAAACACACCATAGTCCTTTGCTGTGAAGTAGGTAGCAGTAGTCCAGATGTAGCCAGCTCAGTTGTGAGGTTTCTTGCACCTTTCGATGAAACATTCAGCTGAGGTGTGATGTGAGGGTGGGAGAGATTGGACTGCTTGGAATTTGCTGACCTAATATCGTTCAGTTATTTGCTATGTTGATTAAAAATAATTCAAAGTGGTGAGAATTCAAAACCTGTTTTTCAGTGTGCAAGCCTCACTACCCGTTGCTAACATCAGTCATAGTAAGGTGGAGGTCTTGGGTGGTGTCTGGATACGGAGCTGAGCAAAAACAGGCTTAGAGGAGTAGAGACATTAAATACTTGGCTTATACATAGCCTATGCAGTGTGTGTAGGGAAGAGTTCGAAGGGACAAAATCACCATCGAGAAAGATCGCATGAAAGATCTACTGATGTCTGGCAATTTTCTTTCCCCATTCCTAAGCTAATTGTTAATATGTATTTTTTTTTTTTTTGGCTATGAGATTTTCTTCACCGTTTACACTTCAGATTAAGAAAAAAAACCTCAGTATTTGATGAGTGACCATTCACTGAGGATGTTTGGCCTTGATCTCAGTATACCGGTAGGGGTTATGGGATGATCAGAATGTGGTTCTGATCTTTGCATGTGGTGGAAAATACTATTAAATAAATGATTGCATGTGCAGCTAGATTTTGACCTGATTTAATTTTAGAAATACTAGAAATACAGCTAGAAAATGCTAGCTTCATTACCTTTTTTACGTAGATGTGTTACGCAAAGCATTTTCCACAGGTACTGAATTCTTGAATTACACTAGTATCTGCATTGCAAGTACTTTTTTTTTTAAAAAAAAAAAAAGCGGGGGGAGCTGAAAGTGACCCATGGGCCATGGATCCTGTCAGTGGCACTCCAAAGAAAGAGTGCAGTGGAGTCCAGGGAAGTGCACATGTCTGTCCAGCACTGCACTAAGCTGCAGAAAGCTTGCTTTAACTCCAGGAAGCCTTAACACCTGTAATAAAAGACCCAAAGCTGTAAGTGTAGCGTGGGGGGGGCACCGCCAGTGCTTTGCTGTTGCAATAGCAGGGAATTTCCCAAGCGAAACTGCCGGGTGTGCTGAGGAAGCAGAGGAAGGTAGGTCCGATTGCACTCATCCTCCCTCTCTGTTCACCCCTAACAAGGAGAGGAGAAATCCCTGCTGAATCAAAGCAGTTGATCGGGTCAACATGGATACATGGGTAAGACACAGCGAGCGGTGGTTTTCCACCGTCCTCGTTATTGCAGTAATGCTTAGCCATAGGGGCAGAAGTGAATTTCTGCTTTATGAAGAAAACTGATTTTGAAGAATTATCTACTTGAATAAAACAGTTTTTAAGGATAAGATGACTGTTGGTCAGTGCTATTGCAGCATAAGAAGTTCTTGGGGATCAGCTGAATTATTAGTCGTAGTGGTATTTAGATTTTTTTTTTCTTCAAATGTAGCGAGCGTGAATATGCTGTTTGTTAGCCAGCGCTGGGTCCTAGGGCAGGAGGAGGCTGGCGATAACTTTCCGTGGGAGGGAGGAGGTCCTAGCAGTGCGTGTACTTTGCTCAGGACTTTGGCACAGTTGGCGTGTGAAGGGGAATAGAGCCTCTCCTGTGCTTCAGACGTGCTCCAACGGACTGCAAATCAGTGCTGGGGAGATCGGGCACGTAAGTAGGGAGCTGAAAATCATGCGGGGTTCAGACCGTCCGGGGCTTCATCAGGCTTTGTTTTGTGGGTTCAAAACCAGGGAATTAGTGGGCGTGCTGAAACGAGTTTTCCCTGTCCTGCCTGCTCCTCTGCCAGGATACCTACCTCCTCCCCATGCCCGCCAGCCATCTGCAGGCTCCCAGCAAGGCGAGAGGTGTTTTCTGATCGAGGCCTTAGTGAATCATCATCAGAATGACGGCGTGAAACCTGTGACCTGAGTCCAGGCTAAGTTGGATCACCTCTGCACAATTTTTCATTTGGACTGACGGTTGTAACAGAGTTAGAGCTCCATTGAAGCCTATTGAAGAAGTCCCTCAGTATGTCATTTTCCTGAAATGTGCAAAGCTTGTCATGCTTGATTTTTCATGTGTAGTTGTATTTCCCTGTTATTTTGGGGTTCCTTTGGGGGCTGGGTAGGAGGGAATTGAAGCAAATGCTGACGTTGCATAAATACCAAAAGTTCAGTCCTTTGATCTTGTAAACAAAATAATGTATTTCTTGCTTTTCTTTTTAGGATGTGCTTACTAAAATATCGCTTGTGTTAATGCAAAAAAGCGGCAGAGTTTCTCAAGCTTTGTTGAAGCCTACCTTAATTTGTCTCTCAAGGAGGAAAAAAAGCTTTGCTGTATTGCTTTGTGCAGACTAACAAACCCTTTTGACTTGCAAATTCCTTGCCAATATGAATTGAGTCTTGTATTATGCGAATCTCCCTTTCAGTTATCCTTCCCTTTTACCTTGATTTTGAATCTTTCCTTTAGATCATGGCTTGCATGACATTTTCTTTCTTTTCCTTTCTTTTTGCTGTTTGCAAAGACTCTTGGGAGGATTTGACAGATGTGGTGGAGCAATTGCGTGATGATACTGAAGGTGCGTGCCACACCAACATCTTTCAGCTATTATTTCCACTAATGATTGGCTTTTGAATTATTATTTTGAGCCTGAGTGCAAAATACAGTTCTCCTTTCCAGTGCTAATAGCTATGGCTTTCTGAACACGCTTGTCTGGTTGCGCCAGGTTCACAGCCAGAACATGCTGTACTAGTTGCACTGTGGATGGATGGTTGGTTTCTACTGTTAGCATGTTAAAGAAAATGTCTTTGATCACTCACATTTATGTATTACTCTTTCAATTGTATTAATTTACATTTAAAATGGGTATTGTGAAGGCTTTTCTGCTAAATTTTACCAGCCCCTTCATGGGTTCTGTGTGGTCAGTTTTGGTTTCTAAATTCTTACCGGTCTCTTTTAGAAAATATGGGCATAATCTGTCAATGTTTCTTTAAAAGAAAACAAAAACAGACGACAACAACAAAAACTGCTACTAATTTTGGGCCTTCAAGTGAAGGTAGAAAAAGTGAACAAAGAGTGGCTAGTTTTCTTACATTAAATGGATTCTGGGATGATTGTTTTCTTGAGCCTGATTATAAACACTACTTAAAAGGTCCAGCAATATACAGAGGCTAAATTTTAAGTAAGGTTTCAGAAATCACCCCAAAGTTTCAGATTGGCTAAAGTATTTATTTCTATTTATCAAATCGAGACTTTGCAAAAATGACTCTAAAACTTGTATTGCAAATTTCGATTAAAACTTGTACTACACGAAAATCTTTTTATAGTGCTTCTTGATTCTTAAGGGGCAAGCATGAAATACATGAATCCCCAGTTCAGCGTGCACTCAAGTAAATTTGTAGTTTGACTAAATACAGCTGTGCATGGCTGGGATGCAAGTGTTTGCAGCACAGAAGGTTAACGTACCTTTTGGAGACGAGAGTTTTCTTCTTGTGGCTGAGAAGTTTGTGTTCAATATTAGGGAGAATACAGATTTCAATATAAAAGGATGATTAGGGGCATATATCTATAAAGGCAAAATTCTTTAAAAACAGCAATCTCAAACTAGAAGCTAATGCTAGGGCTGTTGATATCTAGAAGTCTTAAGAGCACAAGACCAGTTATTCCTGTACTGATAATCATGAAGGAATAATGCCAGCAGATGTGTTTTGGCTCTTTTTGCTAATTTATGAATTGAGCCAACACAGTGGCCTTTTTTTCTTACCAGTGTTCTGTTTGGTTTTGGTCTAATTCACACTGGTAGAATCTTAATGAAAAACTGCGTTCGTTTCTGTACAGGGCAGGTAAGCATTTTAAACATAGAACTTGGTAAAGCAAAATGGTAAAATTGTGAAGTATGTTTATGTTATAGACGCAGGATCCTAAGTAGAAGGTAAAGTGTGAGCAACAGCATGAAGGGTACATCAGTCTTAAAATATGTAGTGAATATTACGAGAGTAACTGATAGTTACAGACGCAAAACAATGCAGCTAGGTACAAGACTTGCTTAGAAAAAAACTTCCCATGCAGTGAGTTTTGGGCATGTTTCTGGCTGAAGAAAAAAGCAAAAGCAACCATGACACAGCAAAAATATATTTCTATTTATGTTTGGAAATTGAAATGGTATAAATCATTCTGAAGCGGGTGTGTTGTGCGCAAAAAATTGTTCTGATGTATTAAGTACACCGACAGCTTGCCGGTCATCTTCTGTGGGTGCTGCCTTCCTCAGCTGTCGTGCTTGGGCTTCTGCCTGGTGAACGCAGCCGGCTCTTCTCGGCCCTGGGAGATGTACTCTCTCCTGACACAACAGCTAATTCTGCCCCAGCAGATCCAGCCGAGGGTTATCCAAAGTAGTCTTTAAGGAAGAAAAGGGGCTGAGATTCTTTTTTTTTCTGTAAAACATTGCACAGATTTTTTGCACTTATTTTCGTGGGGTGGGCTGGTGAAATGTATTTCAAAGATACATTTGAAATGTCTGTCTTGTCTGTTTTCCCTTGTGTCTATTTCCCATGACCACCACCCTGTTCTGTTTTTTTGGAAACACTTATATGCCTGCTGTGTGTGGGGAGCTGTCCTCCCCAATAATGGAGTCTGCCTTCCCCCTCAAAGCGAATATGAAGAGCATAATAGCAAGAACAAATGGGGCAACCATTTAAACTCTCTATAAAAATACTGCTTCTCTCAGGAGATGAAATTCTTGTTTGTAATGTGGTGTTAGTACAGCTGCTTTCCAGTTAATCCACAGTCCCTTAGAGCAGACAGGCTGAATTTTGAATACAGGAGCAAAAAATTAGCAGAGTAAAACACTCTTCTGTAGAAACAGGCACGCCTCTGCTTCTCACTTGTGAACATTCATTTTTATTTTAATTGCTGCTTACCTCTAAGGGAGTTTGTGATAAGCAAAAGGTGTATTACCTCCTGTTTGCTATGGTAGTCAGGGACGTGCATTGCTAGAAGACAGATGAGGACTTTGAATATAAGGGAGTGTCAGGAAAGCTTCAACTGAGATATGAGGAGCTTAAAAAATACATACGGATGTTAAACTCCCGTTTGCTTTTGCAGCATTGAAATAGCCTTAGTTTGCTTTAGCTTATTTGTCCATCGTGACTGAAGGACTCTGGGTCAGGTACAAAAAGCAAACAGCTCAGGCTGCAGATACTCCTGTGTCCTCCAGCTCATTACTGCGTGCCATTCGGCTGGAAATGGCTGCCATTGAAGCTGGGGTGGGAGAGAGGAGATGTACCCCGTCTTGGTTACCTTGACCATAAGCTAGTTTGTTAGCACAGGCCCCCTGCCAGCTTGAACACGGGTGCCAGGCTGTGCCTTGGGGCAGATGGCGTGCACTTAGTTGCCCGCACCCCTCTGCAGCTTTGACCACAAGGACGGCAATTCTTGATGTCCCCGTGACGTGTGGTGAGAGAAGCTGCCCCCTCTGTTGCTCCTGTAGGAGCCCATGTGGTTGTATTGCTGATCTCGCAGCAGATTGCACGCTGGCAGGAATTTCAGGGATGCTGGCCTGGGACCCGAGGCTGCTGAGGGAGAACTAAAGGAATTATTCCAAGAAAAATGCTCACTGTGCTGCTGCTTTTTGATTCCCTGTCAATAATATGCAGAGAGACAGCTTCAGCTTTTTGAGAGGAATTTTCTCACCTTCTGCATTGTGCAGTGTGGCAGAACAGAGGCTAGGAAAAAGACATTTAAAGTCCTTAATTTATCTAGGGATTTGCTTTCTGCGTTTATTTGAAGTTATACATGTGTTCATGATTTCAGAGCCTGAGCAGCTAGAACTAATGTCCTTCCTAATGTGAATTTGCTTAACTGAAACTCAGTGCACTGTAGATGGCTGGCTGGTTTGCTTTGAAAGCCAGTGTTTCATCATTAATGTCTATCTCAGTTCATCTGAATGCGGTATGAACTGTTCACAAAATGTTTTTCTCTGCCATACACAGCAGTAGCCTTTCTAAATTTCAGATCACTTTATGTTTGGATTCTTGGTTTTAAAATGGATTCAGTATATGGACAATCTTGCTGAATACTAATCAATAGGCATTACTTTGAGCAGATGTGTTCACATTTACAGTATTTCAGGAGTCTCTGCATTTGATCAAAGTTCTGGCTTTATTTTCTTCTTAATTCCGTTATGGGAATTTAATATGAGGACTGATAAAATTGTCACAAGGTCAGAAGTCCCTAGAGCACAGTCATAGCTTAATCCTTTGAGATCCAATATTGCACTGACTTTCCTTGACTTTTTAGGTTCCTAGGTACGTTTTTACCTTCAAAAATAAAAAATAAAAAGGGGGTTCCTGAGGTTCTTGGATGCTTTTGAAAGTGTTGTTCATGTAAGCTTCTCAGGAATGCTTTGCTTTTCATGCTGTTTGTATGTGAGTGACTATGGCAGAGTTTCCCATCTTCAGAAACATGGGAGTTCAGTGTTTTAGGGAAACAGCAGGATGAGCCGATCATTTAATACCTGCCATTGGAATGGGGTGCAAGCCCAATGCAGTCATGATCACTGCACGTGGTCATGTTCAAGGTTGCTGGCTAGGTCTGTTCTGGAGGAGCTACAATTGTTAAATAGCAAACTTGTATTGAGAATTTAAGATTACTTGAATTGAAATCCAGACCCCATTGAAAGGCAAAGAGTAAGGGCCGAGGTTTTACTCTTAAAGTTTACAATGTGGCATTTATGGTAAAACACAAGTTGAGCTTTCTGCAGTTAAAGGCAGAGAGAGGAAGTTGGAGAAGGTATTGGCACGAAGTGAGAATCTCAATTTGATGTCAGGTTCAGGTTGTCAAAGCAGAAAATGGCTGGGTTGACTTGAGGCCTGGACAGTCATATTGTATGAAAGTCATCTTTACTTGCTTACCCTGCTCTTTTAGACTCAATTTCAATGTTGTGTGCGTCACAGCACATATAACAAGGATATACATTATTTAGGATTTTATTTTTGGAATAAGTCTTTGGGATTTTATGCACTTTCATACTATATGACAGTTAATTTGTTTACAAGATGAGAATCTTGGATAAGTTCACATCATTCACAACAGACTAATGAAGAAGCAGCCTTTAATTAGTTAATGTGATTAAAACATTTTTCTGTGATTTGATATTTTCGTTCTTTAGACCATGACTGCATGTTTTAGTCTTAAATGAATGCATAGCCCTGCTTTCCCTTTTTTAACCAAGTGCTTTCATCAGCTCACATCTTCATTAGCTCTCATCCTTTAGAAGTGTTGAAAGAATGTTGCTGTCTTGAACATGCTCCATACACACACCCATTTTTTTTCCTGTTTCTTTTTCTTAATTAGTTTCTCATTGACCCCAGTTGATACATGGCAGTCACAGGCCTCTGACTCATGGAAAACCACGTGTCTTGCCTCAAAAAAGCATAGCGTACCCTTGACCTTAGTGTAGGTCTGCGTGAGGCAGCAACTCTCGATACTGGAAGAAATGCATATGGTTTCCTGTGAGTATATAATGGAATAGCACCCTAATTCTGAACAGCATTGTTGGAATCTATCCTACTTCAAATAAGCTAATAACCATAACCTAAATAACATTTTCTGTGTAGCTATCTTGTACAGTTTCTTTAATTTTGCATTAGCGATTGATTTGTCGCTCGAGCAGAATCACTTAGGATGCCTGCCTCGGTACTGATGCGATCAATGGATTGCTCCCACAGCTCTGTGCTGCGGCAGGGCTCCATTGCTTACAGGCACGCCACTGCGGGGCCTTGGCCAGTGGGCAAAAAATGTTGATAAGAAAGGATAGACGTTCTCTCCGTCTTCCCGTATCTCCCTATTCCTACTGGTAGGGAAGAAGAACTTGAAGCTGTGATTATTAACGAGATTTAAGTCTAGTCATAGTTAACTGTTAGATATGTTAAGGAGGATATGTTAATATGTTAAGATGCAGCTTTTTGAAAGGGTCTCACTACTGAGAGCAGTATGCACGGTGTGCACACAAGAGTTTTTCTTCAAAACTTGGCGAGGCCCATAATCATGTTCACAGTAGATTTCAAAATGTATTTAATTAAGTCTGTTTTCGTTTACCACAGCACCATACTCATCTGTGGGCGCATGTAAGAACTGCCTCAGATAACAGATTTTTGCTAGTTTTTCTGTCTTGGTCAGAAGCATGGATATGCTGTAGATTGAGTAAAACTACCAGAAGTATTGGTGGAGGGTGCTCCTGTTTCTTAGTAGGTGAGCTTGTTCTGAATGAGTTTTGAATTATGGTACCAAAGCGAAGCATAATTTTGTGACTATAGCTGTCTGTGGTAGAGGCAAATGCTGTAGTGATGTTCACATGCTCTTAGAAGGCAACTGTGATGGATGTGGTCAGAGGTGGTATTTGTTAGCATTACCCAGAAGTGCACAGAAGAAAATACTCAGTGGTACTGATTTTTTTTTTTTTAGTTGCATGTACAAAAAATTATGTTTTTGCAATCAGTCTTGTGTTATATAAAGTCTGATTTCTTATTTATTTATTTATTTATTATTTTCCTGGGCCTGCATTTCTGGTAATGGTGACTGTTCTCTGAGCTTCATAGCAAATTATAAAATGGATTGCAAATCATAAAACAGGTATTCTGCTCAATTTAAGTGCCAAATCTATCAGTTTAAAATAGTAGTAGTTCTGCAAAGGCAATAAAAATCACCTACTGAATTAAATCTTTCTACAGTCCAATGCTCCTGCAAGAATTCCATTCCTAAATGAATAGTTTAAATTGTCTAAACGATGAAAATAAATTGCAATGCCTAGTCTCAGCCTTTTTATAAGCTGGGTGACAAGACAATCAGTGCTTGAAGAGTGTACAGTTAATAAAACATGACTTGCAAGGAGTTTTGATCACTTTGTCCTCAGTGGTAGAAGACTGGGCAGAGACACAGGAACAACTGAACTTGTCTGACGCTGCTCGGAACAAGGCATTCTTCCATGGCAGCAGATGTGGCCTGGAGTGCAATTAGACTCATGGCTGTCAATTGATGGCAATTCCAGTTGGCATTGCTTAGCACTGTCTCTGTGCTCCCCTTTTCCATCAGACATCTTCCCTCCTTGAGCTGCACCCTACAGGACCTGCCAGGATGGTTCCAGTGAAATTTAGAGAGGACTGCTTCTGGTACTGCTTAATCCTGGAGAAGAGAGGCCTTGTTCTAACCTGCTTTTGAAGAGACTAAACAAATGGAGCCGTGGGATCAGGTTTGAGTGGTGGCAGCTGCCCTGACTGGTCACTCTCCCTGGACTACAGTTTTTCACAGCCCTTAACTTTAATGGGGGGATACTTGACTGTTGCTAGTGCAATTGCCACAGTGCTAGGTCTGAGTATTTCTTTGAGCCATCATCATCCCCGATAAAAGCAGCACATCCACTGGCAGACAGGCCACCCAAAACTAAGCAGCAATACACAGACATCGCCACCTTCAGTGCCTGCTAGCTTTGGAGCTGTGGGAACCTGCATGTGGAATGCTTCAGGGGCAGATTTGGCTTGTTCCCAGGTTTTGTTTGTTCCTAGGTTTCACAAATGCTCTCTTTTGATCCCCTTTATAATTTCTCTGGTTCTTTGATTGGGGATGGTTGTATTTCCACTTGAGTAGTTCCTTTTCCTCCCCTAACCCTGCGGTGCCTTTCATTGTCTCCTTTGTCTGGCATAGGAAGTCTCAGTCACACAGTAGCAGCTACTCTTCTTGTTGCTTGTTTTGGATTCCGTCATAAGTCACTAAAATTAAATATTGCTCATATCAGCTATGGGCTGTTGGGCCTATAGTGCTTTACAACCTGCAGGCCATGGCCAAAATTGAAAGTGGGACCAGTGTGATTTCTAATAACTCTGTGGTTCCACGAAGTTTTGCTCCGTGCTTTGTCTTTGCATGGTGGGTACTGACAAGATGCCTCATTGCGGTAGGAGGACATTTGAGATGACAAGGAGGCTGTAGTCACCCATGTGTGAGCAACCGAGCTCATCAGTATCGGCATCATGATGAAGCAGGATAATGGCTTTCATCAGCAGGACAAGTCCTACATGAGATTGCAGTAGTCTGAGAAAAATATACCCCATGGTCCCTTTTGGCTAGGTTGTTGCATTTCAAATTACGAGAAATTGTTCTTCATGCTTCTATAGACAAGAGGATATGAGAGCTGTAACAAACCCAAACTACTTAAGTCTACGTATCTGGTAGAGAGTTAATATCTAGTCAGTGGCAAATGTGCTGAAGGCAAACCCAGGCTTCTGCAAGAGTTTACTTGGGGAGTGGATCCTCTGAGGATGGGGGTTGCATCTCCTCCTCAACAATGACGGGTGTTTCAAGGCGAGACATGGGAACCTGTCTCAGCTGTCTGTGTGTTGAGGAGATGGAGTCTCTGAACAGCCAAAAAGAGCTTGAGAACCCCCCAAGGGTGGTGAGAGTCACTGAATGGGTCTGGGTGGTAGTATTCCACAGAGCCAGCAGGAACAGCCATGCAAATTCTTCCACTGCTTAGATTTATAGTTATTTTCATGGCTTCTGCCATCAAACTTAGCCACGTGTTTCCCTGCATTTGAAATAGAAATACAGCTCCTCTTTTGAAATCCCTCTAATTGAAGGATTTCAGTCTCAGGTATTTAGTTGTTTTAATTGCTTGCTAAACACAAGCATGCTGTGTCAGTATAGTGGATGACATATCTAAGCACTGGGTACACATCTAGTCCTGTGGTCATTTTCTGCTAGGTATAATAAACTCACCGGTGAGGGTGGTAAATTGGTCTGTGGCTGTATACAGCAGCCCTAGAATAAATGTTCCTTACAAGGATGGAGCTGCTTGTGCCGAGGAACTTTAGCTCCAAAATTGGGTATGAGATTGCAGGTGGATCAGATGCAATCAGAAAACTTGCAGCTGATGCAACACTGTATTTTAACAGCAAGGATTTGTCCTTATTACTGTGCGTCTCTAGGCCTAAAGCTTGAGCCTGCTATGTTGTGGACATAGGGCAATTTCAGTCTGGTTGTGGGACAGTAGTGTTGTAAAGAAGTTTGTTTCTTGAGGTGCTGGAAACGAATTGAAGGTGTTTGGGAAGAGAGGCACTCTGTGAGCCTAGGTGTTGGTGTTGGCACATTGTACTGTGCCAGAGACAGGTCCGGAAGCAGGAGGCCTGCAGGCAGGGTGTCGTTTGGGAAATGGGTGTCTGTACTTGTTTCTTGGAGTGAGAAGCAACTAGCAAGGATAAATGTCCGAATTTTTATCGTATGGTAGAAGAAGAATATAGTCTTGGGGAAGATCTCTGTGTGATGGACGTGAGAGTGGGGTGTCAGAGAAGCCATGCTCCTTATTATCACTGGTAAAATACATCAGTAGTTTTGATAAAGTGGAGAGAGAGAGATGGGAATTGGCTCTGCTACATCCAAGTTAAAAAAAAAAAAAAAAGTCATGAAAGATGCAAGACTGGATAGAGAGGAACATTGATGGATTAAGTGTGAGAGGATTCATGGTTGGCTTGAGATTGAAGAACAAATCACAGCTGCAAAATTACTACTGGATTGTAGTTGCTCGATATAGCTGGGGATTTAAGTTGGAGCAAGTGACAGCCGTAACATTCAGTAACACATTGTCAAGATGTAAAGCCCAATATTAACACATGCCTTCAAAC
This sequence comes from Anseranas semipalmata, assembly GCA_013399115.1. Classification (NCBI taxonomy): domain Eukaryota; kingdom Metazoa; phylum Chordata; class Aves; order Anseriformes; family Anseranatidae; genus Anseranas; species Anseranas semipalmata. Next base: position 1,141,089 of record VXAA01006955.1, read on the forward strand.
TATTTTTTTCTTGAAAAAATAAGGTTTTTATAGTTAAAGTATTGAGAAACCCTCAATATATGACCTATTTCCATGTCATTATGGCTTTCATCATAAAGTGCTAGTTAACTTTGATTTTTTTCTCAAGAGAAGACCTGAATAGAGCACCTCTCATCAAACTGTCACTGTCACTAAAAACATTTTCAAAGCTGAGGGACAAAAAGAGGGAGATGGGATGTCTTATTGTATTAAAAATAACTTTTGTTACTCAACAGTATTTTTCTTCTATTTTCTATAGATCCTAATTATCTCATGGCTAATGAACGCATGAACCTGATGAACATGGCAAAACTGAGTATCAAGGGGCTGATCGAATCAGCACTTAATCTGGGCAGGACGCTGGACTCTGACTATGCACCTCTTCAGCAGTTTTTCGTTGTGATGGAACATTGCCTTAAACACGGCTTGAAAGGTAACCTTGCTTGAGAGGAGTCCTCCTGGGCTGTTGGTCATAGCATAGGAGTGAGAAAGAGCAATCTTGTTTGTAAGGGTCTGGTTTGGTATTCAACAGCAAGCTAAAGAGAGGTTGAGCAGGGTCTCTGTTGTGATCACAGGTGACTTGACAGGGCACAGGAAGAGGAAAACAAATCTGCTGAAGATGTAATACTGCAGTGAAAAGTTCAGTTGCTTGTCACTTTTTAAAACAGCTTTTCAGATGCAACTCAAATATAACTAAGACATCGGGGTAAAATTGCCTCCTCAGCAAACTCTAGACTCCATTTTTTCTGCACTTCCTCACGCTTCAGAGGGGCAATGGTCCTCTTGCTGGAAGAGGAAAAGTAGCACTGAGATTCTTTCTCAGTAGTTCTATCAAAAACTGAGGAGCTAATCAAAAACTGCAGCTAATGTCGTGTAAGCTGATTTTTAAAATGGCAAGCAGAGCATATATTTAACTATATAATATAGAATCACAATTAAACTGCCAAGTACCATGCTATTTGTCTTGATTTGCTGCCCTTGTATGATAATAGCTTGAGGTGAAAAGTGGAGGATATTAAACTCCCTCTCAGCACCTGTACATACATCCTGCGGTGCTTCTTTAGTAGCTGTGTTCAACGTTACGCACTGACAAAGTGATTCCTGTGTTGGTTAAGGTAACATCGTGCCAGGGAGAAGTGTTCATACTGTTCAGCTTTGGTTGTTTATCTGTTTGCTGGTGTTCCTGCTGCGGGTTTTAAGTTAACTGAGCTGTCAGTTTCCTTACTGCTGCTGTGAAGTAGCCATAAAACTATGGAAGAAGCAAATTAATTTCCAGCTTTAAAATGTAGGGGTTACTAGAAACCTTTTCTGAAGGAGGAAAGGATGAACAGAGAGAGCCCCTAGAAGCTATGGAGGAGGAGTAGATTCAAAGTGGTGTGGTTCTCTTCCTTGTAATGTGAGGGACAGTGAGGGAAAATTACTGTGCACACAAAGTATAACTTGGGGACAGTGACAGCATCCTAGTAGAAACCTTTGCCTCTAGCAGTGAATCTCAGTTGCTGGTTATCACTGGACGTTGTTGTTTTGCAGTATTTGGGATATATAAAATTATTTCTGGCGTCTATCTCAAGTTCCTGTTGCTTTACTTGAATGATGCCAGTAATTGCCGCACTAGGGCATAAAAAGTAATCTTTTGTACTTGCCCAGTAGCAGTCCCAGTAGAATCTTTCTGTCAACTGTCCATTTGCTTCTGACCATGTTTGAGAATGTGGCTAGTCAATGCAGGCTTAATGGACTAATTTTATATCTTTTCTTTTTCTAGCCAAAAAGACTTTTCTTGGGCAAAATAAGTCATTTTGGGGACCTCTAGAACTAGTAGAAAAACTTGTTCCTGAAGCTGCAGAGATTACAGCAAGTGTTAAGGATCTCCCAGGTCTGAAGTAAGTATAGTCTTTTACTGCACAAGGACGTATTGCTTTTAAGAATTGTATAGTCATTTCAGACATCACATTCAGGTTTGCTTATTCCATTGCTAAAAAAATGTTAATGTGAAGGCTTTCAGGCTAGAGAATAGCAAAAAGGTTTAAGGAAGCTTTTGTATGAGCATCAGGACTAAGGATCAAATCTTTGCTGAAAGAAAAGGTGAATATATTCACTAACAGCTCCTCTCAGGTTATTATTTAGCAAAGTACATATGGACAGGTGCTTTTACTGGAGGACTATGCAGGGTTCTGCCTTGGAACAGCTTACAGGATCAGCATGGAGTGCTAGGAGTGTCATGCCAGAGCTCCTGTTACCTTTTCCTGTTGTAAAAGAATACTGCAACATGACATAAAATAAAGAACAGATTTGAAATGAGTCTCTAAAACACAGTCTTATATACATATGTATATCCCTTGGGATATGAAATGTCATGCATTAGTGAGGTCAAGACCACAACAGGAATAACAAAGATGACTTCCACAGGCAATTGCTACTTATGCTAGTTAAAATTAGAAAATAAAGCGCTCCACACACTGCTTGCTGTAAGACAGCTGACTGTTGGAGATTAAAAAGAAATTTCTTTCTAATCGGAGCACTGCTCAACACGGGGGATTTACACCTTCCTTTGGAGCATCTGGTACTGGCTCCCAGCCAATATGCCAGGGTAGATGAGCCAGAGCTGCGATGCAGCATATCAGTTCTCATATTTTTAAAGCTGTGTGCTTCAGATTGTCAGGAGAAACAGAAGGGGAAGGGCTGTGACTATCCCCTATTGCATCCTGAGAGTGTGTTAATGAGCAAAATACTTGAAGAGAACAGTGGTGAACTTGTGATTTCAGTTGTCTTTGTGAATTCTCAGCAGGCTTAACACCTACCTGAAGAAGTGATGCATGGCCATCAGTGTTGGGCTGAAGTATACATGTGTTCTTCTGACTTGCCATATACAAAACTGAATTTGAATTAGAAGGAGATTTATTGAAACAGCTGATCTCTGTGTAGTACCATACAGCAGCAGTGAAGTCAGGAAAATATTGTTAATATAGTAACAAACACATAACTAGTTATGAGAGGAGCAGCGATTGTTTAGATAATTGCTTACACTAGGTGATCTCTAAAGGTCCCTTCCAACCATTCTATGATTATATGATAAAACCTGTCTATTTATGCTTAAATACCTTGTGTATCCTTCTTTTCATCAACAGCAGCTGTATCTTCAAGATGCAGAAACTTCGGACAGAATGGAATTATTAAGGCTGTCTGAGCGCACATCACAGTATGTGAGTAACTGTTTTGTTTCTGGCCTTTGCAGGACACCCGTGGGTAGAGGAAGAGCTTGGCTTCGCCTGGCTCTGATGCAGAAGAAACTTTCAGAATACATGAAAGCCTTGATTAACAGAAAGGATCTTCTCAGGTGAGTGTCGAACTCTCTCTCAGATTAGGTAAGGTTCCTTTCTGTTCTCTTGTAAGATCTTTAAGATCTTTTACTCCCAAAAGGTAAGGATGTGTGTACTTTTCTTGATGTAATGGTAACATTTGTGAAATGTAGAGCTTCTCTGAGGGAATAAAAATGCTTGATATTCGTTCTTTATTCAGATGCTGCCATTTTTCCACCCTTATTGTCTCAAGTGTCCATTAGAATAAACATTTTGTTTCTAAAGAGGTGACTTGGGTGAAATATTTGTACAGAGGGGATGCAGCATTCTCTGTTTTCAAGATCTCGGCCCTGGATTTGTTTTTGACCTTGTCACTTCATCACCATCTGACTCTGAACAAGTCATTTTACTTTTCTGTATCTCTACTTCCCCACTCATAAAACAGCAGTTACTTTGTAGATTAATTGAAAGTCCATGGATTTGAACTGCTATGCTTGTGTGAAGTAGTAGGATTTAGTAAATATATGTCTTTCTTGACTCTAACATGTAGGTTTTTGTTGACTGTCCATGCAAATCCATAGGTGACTTGGGGTTGGAAAGGAGAACTTCTTACTGTCCACTGGAAATCGTGGTGGTGGGTTGTGTTAGAGAAGTATTTAATGGAGTAGTAAAAGTGTGCTATTTGTAAAACTCTGATATTAAGCCTCAGTCTTGAATTTTGCTGTGCTCTGCTGTTACTCAACATTCATGCTTACTTTGCATCACCTTCTAAGAGCTGAGAGTCCAGGTCTCCTACTTAACTGGATCTTTGCCATCTAAAGACATACTGTGCTGACAGATGTTTGGTCTGAGCTGCAGTTCATTCATAGGAGTACACTTCTGTGTGAATTATGTGTTGTTGCCTGGGTTTTTATTAAGCTTGAGCTTGCATTTTATTATTGTATGAAATACTAGGGAACTCGTTCTTGTTGAATTTTAAAAGACGCAACCTTTGTTTTCCCCTGTTTCCATCTTGCAGTGAATTTTATGAGCCTAATGCACTAATGATGGAAGAAGAAGGTGCAATCATTGCTGGCCTCCTGGTAGGTTTGAATGTCATTGATGCAAACTTCTGCATGAAGGGAGAAGACCTGGATTCACAGGTACTGTGTGTTCAGTTAATGTTTTTTCTGCTCATTTAAATTGGACCAATTTTTCCATTGAAGAGGACTTTGTTCAACTGAGATGCAAGTCTTTTTCTCTAAGTAATGTAAGACTAATACAAGGTTGTTGCTGCTATTGTATTCTTCAGTTAGCTGGTAGCACTGAGATCAGAGATTCAGGATTTTGGTTTTCTCTTTGCTGTTATGTTTTGCTACAGTCTGCATGTAGATCACTGTGGCGTGAATGTAGTAGAAGAAAAAGGAGGAGAAAGCTGGGAAGGACTTTACCAAAAAGAGGGGAGAAATGGACTGAACTGTTAATTCACTCATGCCATGTGACTCGATCAATATAGCCATTAAACAAAAGAAAAAGGGCCTGTATGCACTTACATTACAGCTTGCATAAGCAATGTATGTACAGTTCTGATGGTGATAATGTTTGTCCTTAATCTTTTAAGACTTGCTTGCCAACTTGCTATCTCTGCTGGCATATTTGTGCTTGAACTAGGACTTGCTGTCTCTGCTAGCATATTCTTGCTTGAACTAGGACATAGTTTCCTTCATTTTGGCTAGATTACTGGTATAATGAATCTTTGTTATAATACAACGTGTACTGATGTTTTAACTGAATGACGCTAAACTTTCATGGCTATGAACGGTGGTTAATCTTAGGAAAAGCATTTAATGTAAAATGCATTTTTTTTCCCTAGGTTGGAGTTATTGATTTTTCAATGTATTTGAAAGATGGGAACAGCACGAAAGGCAGTGAAGGGTAAGCACATGTTGAGAGTGTCCTGCTTGTCATCTCTCAATAAGTTTTCAAGATAACTCAAGTTATCTCATGATGACTTTTAAAGTATTTCAAGTTGCCCTGCAAGCCTTTAAGTTTTTCACTAAAACACTACTTAAAGTGAGTTGCTCTTCTATGGAAAAAACATAATGTATAAATAAGACACTGGAAGTATTGGGAGGTGGCAGGAGAAAGGGAAGTGTCCCAGGAATTGTGTGTTCGTTCTTAACTGTCAATTTAAGATGAAAATACTTTAAAAGTGACCCTTTGAGTTAGGTCAGCCATTCTTGAAAGCCTTTTCGGTAAGTAGCTTAGTAGCCTTCACCAGTTGCGCAGCTAGCAGGATAGCAGTTGATTTTTGGCACCATAGCATCCTTAGAAATAAATTCTCCAAATGATCATAACTGTAATAATAGTTCAGAGTACTTGTGCCAGCATACACAAATGTAGCAGTGCAACATTCAGAGCAAGAGGTTGAAAAATAGTGCGGGCACACTGACACACACATCTGGTATTGTGGTTTTCTGAGACTTTCAAGATTATTTCTTCCTCCTTAAGAGGTTCTGCCATTTTGGATTCAGGTATATATTTATTATATTTCAGGGTCAGGTGTTTTGATTGCATTTATTTTATCTATAGTTTCGTTTATAGAGCTTTTCTTTAGTTAAGACTTCCTGCTGGCAGTGTGTGCAAAGTGCACATTTGTTGACAGCTTACATTGAGTAATGGATTTTGGTGAGATAACTCTCATCCAATATAAATGTAGTGCAAAAACAGTTGTTGGTTTTTTTTTTCTTTGAAATACTGTTGTACTTGCTGAAATGTTGTCTGCCTTAATCATTCTGTTTCATGTGTCACAAAAAGCCCGAATGTCGTCTGGTTGAACATAACAGTTGCAGCTTCTGAGAAGCTGCGGAACAGTAAGGCATAGACTGCAACTCAGCATTGCTGTTTCACGTGCACCACATAGACTCACCAGGACTTAGGGCGTTCAGTGCTGTGCTGTATGTGTGGGCTGCATGGCCACATTTCCTCTTAGACCTTTAATGGTGTCTCAGGTCTATTAATACAGACATTGAGGTTTAGGATCAAAGAGAAACTGTGCTATTTCCTCTTTAGTCTGTCTTTCTGTCCGTGTAAGCATTCAGAATGACAGTTTGCCTCCATCCTGCTGTGGAGTATGGAGCTGGACCAGAAACCCGTGCAGGGTGATCAGGGTGGATAGCACAGAGGTTATGTGCATGATAAAAGTAGTCTGAATGATTGGGGTTGGCTCATCTTTATCTCGTCATCTTTTTGTGTGGCAAAGAAGGCCTTCCAATCTTCTTGGGGCCTCTAGAAACACGCCACACAGTCAGCATTTGTAGATATGAAAGGACTACACTCAGGGGAGCTGAGTGGTGTTTCTGTTTTCCAGAGATGGTCAGATAACTGCTATTTTGGACCAGAAGAACTATGTAGAAGAACTCAATAGACACTTAAGGTAATACCTGATGTATTTATTCTTTATTATATAATACAGCACAATAGAAAACAGTCTATTAAAAAAGAAGAAATTACTATAGATTTTTTTTCTCTTCAACAGTGCTACAGTAAACAACCTACAGGCAAAGGTGGATGCCTTAGAAAAATCCAACACTAAACTGACCGAGGAGGTAAGTGTAATAGGGAAGCATCTGATGTTTTGGCATTATGGAATTAGGGATTGAAAAGGTAAGGGAGGATTTATTTTCAGAATTCTGGTGTACGTAATAATCTCAGTTAATGATGGAACTGGAATAACTGAGCTGCCAAGGAATTACACTGACTGTTGCTACTAACTAAACGTGAGGAGGAAAACAGCCAAATGTTTCTGTTAAAAATCAAAAGCTACTGAATCCACTTTCTCCTTCCGAAGTCTTCAGAGTGCTTTCTGATTTTCTGGAAAACGTCTTAGAATTAATTGTACGATGGTTGTGGTTTCAAATGCCGTACAGCTGATGTGGGTTGAGACATCCAGACGTTAAGAAGAACTTTGTAAACTTCTGTTTATTTTGACAGATGCAGAAGTTTACTACCATGTTAAGACATTATTTGAAACATAGCAATGACTTTTTCTCTAGCCTGTCATGATTTGCAAGAAATAAAGGAAAAAATACATCTTTCTGGTTAAAACATTGTTCAGTCTGAGCATGGGAAGTGGTTGGTACGTGAGTTGTAGGTGTAATGTGTTTTGAAATTGGTCTTATGGTTCATTAGTAATGGCATAAGTGTAATAAGATCGTCTTGGGTCAGTTCCCCCGACAAATGGGTGATAGTAAGTCTCATCCTAAAGGTTTTACAGTGTCTCTGTCAGTATGTCACTTAGCTCAGCGGAATGACTTTGATTAGGACACCTCAGTGCTCTGGCAGTACAAATATAAAATGGAAATTCTTTTTTGCTTGTTCATGCTCACCGAAGAGGTCTGTGTGTCTGGTTCTTGAACACCTTCTCTAATGGATGTATTCCAAATGACTAGAAGCTTTAGTGGTGGAAGTTAGTGTATCCACTCTGAGTAAGAATATATTTCTTGCAGATAAAAAGGATGGTCTACAGTAGGCTGCATTTCTTATTGCTAATACAATACATGGCTTTTGATTTGTTGCCTGCAGCATATGAATGCTGTGTTCATTAAGCAGGGTACCCATGAAATTAATTACAATGTTGACTGAAGTATTTGTTGATCATCTCTTAGTGAAGTCTGTCTCGGAATGTCATGAGCTTTTCTTGTGTGCAAGACTTACAAAAGTTACAAAGCCAGAAGGAGTCTTCTGAAGTTATTTTGGCCTTTGACCCCATACTCAAGGTAGTCCGTTAGTCTGCAGTGATGTCGTTATGGGGAATTATTCTGAGGCAGGTGACTTGTCTCCTAAGGGTGGTGTGTACTACGGACCCTCAGTTTCTGGTTAAATCTTCTTCTCTAATGAGGTTTTGGTAGCACTTCTCGTGCCGAAATGCTTGAGCATCTTTCATCTTAGATGCTCTGACTAGCAATGTTTCCAAACTAGTGAAGCTTTAGCAAATCCACACAAGTATTTCTTCTCTGATTGTTCATTTCCATTGCTAAAGTGTAAAATAAATAAATAAAAATAAAAATTAAAATTAAAAAATTAGCTGCTATGTGTTCTTTCTTCTTTTTTGTTATGCTTGGCAAGGGAAGAAGAATGGAGTGAGGGTTTGCATTGAGTTACGCTAACCATGTGGAGTCTAGCAGGTAGTGACCTAAAGAACTGAATAATGTTACTGAAAGACATTAACAGAAATAATTTGGGAAGTCTCTGTTTTAGTACCAGTGTGACAGATTTCCATTGTTGGCCAGCTGATACTTTTTCAGATGGTCTTTCTCCATGCTAGAGGCTGAACTGTCTTTTGTTGCTTCAACTATTTGTTTTTCTCACTTGGAATGTAAACAAACGATTACAGGAAAATCTGTCTAGAGAAGAAAAAAAAATCTGCCAAGTATGTTTTTCATATATTATTGTTGTTTTGTTTTGTTCACAGCTTGCTGTTGCAAACAACAGGATTATTACACTGCAGGAAGAGATGGAACGGGTTAAAGAAGAAAGTTCTTACATCTTGGAGTCCAATCGTAAGGTCAGTGTGTGTAGATGATTCTTGTACCCTTTGGGCAGTTCCAGACCAAATTTGACACAGAGTAGGTGTTTCAAAGAGACTTAATTTCCTTATGTATCTCACAAAAACCTGTAATAAGAGTAATGCCAGGTGAGTCCTCCACAGAGGGTAACAGATGGACCCTGGCCACAGTAAATCCTGCCTGGCAGTAGCTGATTAAACAGTGAGCATGTGCAGAGCTGAAAGCTAACACAGCATGTCTGTGGCTTGCTGGGTAGAGGTGTCAGAAGGGACAGGAAGAAAGATGATTTAATTAAGGTATGGCAAAAAAACCTCAGAAGTAGGAGATCTGCTTTTTTGGCCTGAAATGCCAAAATAAAGAAATAAAGGGGCAGGAAAGGATGTTGAAATACTCTATACTTTTCTGTGTTGATCTCTTGGAAGTATTAGTAACTATGACAGCATCTGTTAAGAGTTTTAAGCCCCATAAGATATTTTTCTGAGATTTTGTAACCATACTTAGTATATTGTCTAAGATCTGAAAATGGACAGTCCTACCATTTTATTCGTATGCATTGAATTGCACTGAGTTACTTGAGGAAATGGGAAAATAGTCATTTCACGTAAGCTGTATGCTGCATTAACTGAATAGAGCTGCTGAGTTTTGATAGTTGCAGAATCTGTTTTCAAAGTGGGAAAAGCAAATATTCACCAAATGTGAGAATTATTAGTGTATATAATGACAAGTTAATCAGGTTTCTTCATTAAATTAGGTCACTAAAGACAGAACTGCAGATGGACATGCACTGACTGAGGCACGAAAACAGTTAAAGGAGGAGACTCAGCTGCGGCTGGTAAGGATGGTGTGAGGTTGAAGCTCACTACTAATGGCTTTTTCACATAATTACTCCATGTCAGGTGATCACTTTTCACCATGTTTGGCCAGGGGCTTATCGTCATTTCTACCTGCCTACCTCAGCCTGATCTGAGATAGTCTAGTCAGAAGTGATGTTAATTTTGTGGCTCTATTGATCAGTTCAAGGTCTGTTTCTGAAAATGGGCAGCGCAGTTGCTTTCCTAGGTCTAACATGTCCCCCTTGCAGTTAAGGATATTGCCACTGTCTGAACTGTTGGTCAGTATAGTGTGGTCAGCTGGTGGGGAGGAAAATGCCTGAGCAGAACATTTTTAGGAAATCAGAAGTCTGCCAGCTTTTCACTAGTCCCATACATCAGAAGGATGGACCCATATAGTACTTTCTGACTCTTTGCTAGTAATGCTGGTTACATTGCTTTAATATTGGACTGAAATAGTGGATTCGTTGTCCTTAATTGTTTTGTTTTTGATGTGTCAGATCTGTAACTGTGATGCTGTGGCAATGCAGCACAATTTGGGGTTGCGACTTCTTTGCCAAGAACAACAGTTAAGGGTGGTGTTTCCTCACTGATAATGAGAAAAGCTGGTGAGTAGTGCTGACTGAGCTGTATGTTTCAGGATGTGGAAAAGGAGCTGGAGGTCCAGATTGGGATGAGACAGGAAATGGAGTTAGCCATGAAGATGCTGGAGAAAGATGTGTGTGAGAAGCAAGATGCACTGGTGGCACTCAGACAGCAACTGGATGATCTCAGGGCCCTAAAGCATGAACTATCTTTCAAGCTGCAGGTAGGAAAAGAATTAAATCAAATGGAATGAATTCCAGGTAAAAGTATCAGCTCTTGTTTCTGCACCCCCACCTTGTTTAGAAAGTACTGGGTGTGGAAGAGTGACAGGCAGTATACCATACTTCTGTCTTGCTCCTGTTGCAACCTTCTCCCTACCTGTATATATATATTTTTTTTTTTACTAAATTCGTTTCTGTTTGCTGCTCTTATTAGGGCTGGCGTTCTTAACTTCAGGTTCAATTTGATTTGTGCAAGAAACTCTAGGGAAGATATAATTTCTGTAATGACGTGCACTGATAGCCTTTTTGCCTTTTTCAGATTTATAAACCAACAGAGAGGATTAAAAAAAATTAAAAAAAAATAAAAAGTGTCTTAAGTGAAAGGAATGTTTCCCCATGTAGGTTACCTTCTTCACCAGTGTAGGAAAGTGCACGCTGTGTAGGCATGCTTTGGTGAGGGTATCTCAGTAGCGGGCTGCTCTTCAGTTGAGTGTGTTTTTCAGGTGTTTGCATGACTGATAGGTGTTCAGTAGTTCCATGTCAGTTTCTTTCTTTGCAGGATAGAAGACAGATTTTTGTTTTGCCAGTCCTCTGGGATGATCTCCATTTCTGCCTTGCTTTACTTCTTTGTTGGTGCAAATATTCACTTCTAGAGCCCATAGGCTTTTTTGTCCAGGATCAAGCCAAGAGTTTAAACAGTAGGAATCGTGGGGTTTGATTCAGACTGCTTTACAGCCTGTGGATGTGCTCTGTAATCCCAGTGATGTTTTTACAGTTTGGTAAAGAGAGTATGTGCTGCTGAGGGGCAAGACAGAAAGCTGTAGCATTTTAAGCAATTGACAATGTTGGGGGTCAAAGGAAAATGCTGTTTGTTGTAAACGAAGACTTGTGATGATTTGGAAATGTTTGTGTTTCAGTGGGGAAAGCATCATCTGGTTTTTGCATTGTAAAAACTGAACCATGACAGCTTCTGTTCCAGTACAATATCATATTTGAATGTATATAGTGTCATTATGTACATTACTGCATAATGACAAAAGCAGACTTTTAGGACAAAGAGCAGCACACAATGCTCAGAAATAAATCATAAAATAAATTTTAGAACAGGAGAGTGTTGCTTCTGCGCTCATTTAGCCAATCATTCTGTGCAAAACAGTTGAGTGATATTAGCAGGTACTGCATTACCACCTGTTATACAGAAAGCAGAATTGGTTGTAGTATTGTCTTTCTTTGGGGTCCAGATGTAGCCTGCACCTGTAGGGCAAGATGTTTGGCCTTGCAGTATTGACCTGGCATTTGCTTTTTGAGCACCTTGTCTGTTGAGTTCTGCCCCTTTCATTTCACTTGCCACATGATTTATCCTGGCTTATTTTGGTTTTACCAGTACTTACAAAAAGCACATTGTTATTTTTTCCAGAGTTCAGACATGGGAGTGAAACAGAAGAGTGAATTAAACAGCCGTTTGGAAGAAAAAACAAATCAGATGGCTGCTACCATCAAACAGCTTGAACAAAGGTAAAAAATGAAACTTTTACAATTATGATAATTGTGTTCATTCTAGTGATAGTGTCCCACTGAACTGAATGGAACAGGCGAGAGTCCAAGTGCACTGCTTAGCCACCTCTAAATAGAGCTACATGAAGAGAGGAGGATTCAGGCTCGGCAATAATTTTGTGAGATGCTGTTAGGAGAAGTGTCTTGCATGCTCAAGAGCTTCCATTAAAAATTATACTACTAAAACAGTAATAAACATAGCAGCTTTTGCTTATCTATGTCAGCTGCATATTTGTGTGTTATGCAGTCATTAGAAGTCAATTACCATCTCTGATATCACTGATACAAAAACACAGTCAAGCTGTTAGAGAAGTGCTTGACTGTTAGTGACAGTATGCAGTGGGAGCAGGGAGGACAAAGGTACAGCACAGGCCAGCATTAGAGATGCTTGGTTATTCCAGATCTCTCTGGTACCGTTTTGAAAAAAAAACACCTCAAATTTTGAACCATTCTCTTTATGAACAGCCAAATGATCTGGTCCTTGTGCTTTTTAAGGAAGATGAGCTTGAAAAAGGTCTCACATGAAAGTACACCAAGGAAGATGATAGGGCAGCCTGATTGTCGCTGTAGGTTGATAGAGCCTATAGGAATGACATCCATTTAGTCTGGGACAAGTTCTGTCCTAATGGCTGTGTTACTTTCATGTTACTAACCCTCACGTAATTAGGAGGGCCTCAGCAGTGAAGCTGGATTGATAACAGAAGGAACAGCATTCCTTTTCCCCTTTTTTCTTGTTTGGACAGAGGTTCAGAACTTTGGTCTCTGTGAATTGCCTTGACTGTAGTGCTAGCTCTGAGCAAAATCAGGGGAAAGCTTAGGTCTCGGCAAGATGTATTGTCTGAGACTTATTTAACGAATAGTTCAATGCGCTAAATTAATCCTAATTTTTAGAGTTTATGATTCTTAATGACATAGGTCAGTTTGTCTGTAGAAAAATTGTATTTTAAAATGTATTATGTCTTCTCAGCTAATTGATTTGCTCTTTTTCTCTTGCTGTTCTTATTTTTCCATTTTCTGCTCATCCTCATTTTGACTTACTTATACAGTGAAAAGGATTTGGTGAAACAGGCAAAAACCTTAAATAGTGCAGCAAACAAACTGATCCAGAAGCATCATTAGACATTTTTATGTCTGGTCACCTCACAGCTCTGACATCAGAACTCATTTATGAGGGGAGAACTTGAGAATTGCTAAAATCAACTGTTAAAATGTTAATTGTCACCTAAAGTTGATTTGGAATTTGCTGAATTTTTAAAATCAGTGAGTTTTTCTTCAGAGATTTAGTCGGATATAAAAATCCCTAACTTTGCCATTTAAACTGTGTTAAAGTACCAATGAGCTGGCCATAAACACACCAGAAAAGCATAAGGAATGTGGCTCTGTACATCCCGGTGATACATGCCGTATACAGCAGCACAAGCCTTCAACATGTATGGATACTAGGTGCGTTGGTCAAGCCAATATTGCGTTGGCCAGCTCTGGAAAGTCAACTAGTTTTCTGTGTTACCCTTTTTGTGAAGTAGAGGAGAAAATGCATCCCTGGAAGTTGTTGAAAGTAGTTGTGTGCGTACCCCAAGCCGTTACCCATTCACTTCTTCTGTTCTGTGGGTTCAGCCCCAAGTCAAAGACAGATGGGCACGACTTGATAGCTCATCACCACGAAGACCAGCCCTCTTGTAACCAAGACTGCTTGCAACGATTTTGCCTTAGTGACTTGGTGGGAGGGTGGGGACTTATCCTTATTCCTTTAAACTTCATGTGTCCAGAATTAGTAGCTAGGTGTCTTAGAGTAACATGATAGAGTGGTAAGTTCAGTGAAAACCTCCTTATCTTTGCATTGCCTTCTACCTCTGCCATGAATCCCTCTAGACGTACGTTGCTGTTCTTCCTGATTGAAGGAAGCTGAGGAGAGGTGTTTTTTGATAGGTCTCTCCTCTCCCTAGAAAGGGAAGTTACATGTTTTACAAAAAAAAAAAATAAAAATCTGATCTTCATACTCTAGTGTTTAAAAGAAACAAACAAAAAAAGAAAAAGAGAAAAAAAAAAAAAGAAAAAGAAAAATGTGCAGTGGTGGGGAGTGGAAATGGTAATTTGGTACTTGACCACTCCTTGTCTGAGTAGTTAGTGGTTTAAAAGGAAGAGTTGCCTTTTACTGTTACACTTCTTTCATTTGCTTCTAAGTTTCTGTTGCTCAATACAAATGTGGAATTTGCTAGTGAAAGAACAGCTAAAGCTTGGAAACATCTCCGAATAGGAAAATAATTGTCATTGTAACACCCCAGTGCAAAACTGTAAGCAACTGTAGCTTGGACTATTGTAAATTAATATCTTCTTCCCTGTGGCCGCAGAAGTTCAACGTGCTGGCCCATTACAGCCTTTACCTTATAAGTGCTCCTAGAGATTTTCTTTCTTTCAAGAAAATAATGTCTGGGAGGCTTCTGAGTCAAGTAACGTTATTTTGTTCTGGTAAGATGGTTGTAAAAATTCTTTGGTGCCAGTTCCCCCTTTGTCCTGTTGGATAGTGCTCCTTGGGGCAGCAGGAGGCAGATGTGACTGAAATGCAGCTGGGAAAAAATACCTATTGATTCTCACTAGGTACGTTTAAAAATCTGTGAGGCTCGGCCTAGTCCTCCTATGCGCAAGCGTGTACCACTGCTTAGCTTGTTTAATGGACTCCCGCACACAAGCAGACTTGGAGACTGGATTTAAATCTTTAAGCAATGCCCAAGTCTCATGCTTGAAAGTATAGACTTAACCTTCAGTAATCTTTTACTAGAAATGCATTTTAACTACCTGTGGGGGGAAAAAAAGAAAACTAAACGGTGAAAGCTTTCATCAAAGTATCCAAATAGCTAGTTAGAACTGTTAACACCCCTGCCTCTCCTCAGATTTCTTCTGTAGAAACAGGGGTTTGGGCTGGTTTTGTTTGCTGTCACAACAACGTTAAAATTAGACAGAATTATGCATCTGGCAATTTCTGATGTCAGGCCCAAGCAGAGATGCTTTGGTGTATCAATGTCTGGGCACTTGAGTCAATGTGACAGTCTGTGGAAGAAACCAGGAAAATGCACTAATTCTAAATATAGTAGCTAACCTATGTTGCAAGTTCCAGTTACATGTGTAAAGCTGAGATGTAACATACATTAAAATCAAATTTGACTTAAAATTCTGTGTACTTGAGGTTTGCTTTTAATCTGGATAAAAGTGATGTTTTATGTTTTTCATCTAATGGCTGTAAACTGTAGTAATAGAATAAAAAAATATTGAAAATCAGAGCTTCTGCCTGGTTCACCTACATTTTGCTTTTCTTTAAAATATTTTCCTCCTTCCCATTGTTTTTACCATCCCTTTTTTTGGCTTTACCTTTTCACTGGGCTTTTTTTTTTTTTATTTGTTGGTTAAACTCGGTCTTCCTCCCCACCATGGCTTTTGTTTTTTATCACAAGTTCATGTGGCTCAAATCCAGATTGCGACAGGCAGAGAAGGACCGTCAGTTGGCCCAGCAGGACAACCGTCTCTTCAAGCAGGAATTTGGGGACAAAATCAACAGCCTCCAGCTGGAAGTGGAAGAGCTCTCCAGGCAGCGGTGAAGAGATCCTTTTCTAATTTATTTTCTGGGCTGTTTTTACTGTGTCTAGAAGAAATCAGGCAGGGCAATTCCAAAAGGAGGAAGGGGCTGGAGGTGGAGAGACGAGCTGTGTTTTTGATTCTAGATGGGGAGGTGAAATACTTTGTGAGATAGCAAGTCTTTTAACATGGGTATCTTTAAAGTTAAAACTTCAAAAATTTGATTGGAAGAATATGCAAAAGAACTGAGTGGTCAGCAGAAGCCACAAGCAAAAATACAAATCTGTGTGGCAGTGAAATATCAGAAACTGCAGAACATCTCTTGAGTGGAAATGAAATGTCAGAATATTCCTTTTGAACATGGAAATTTCCATGGATGTTTTCAGCACTTTGGGCATCTGCCCATAACCATCTCTTTTGGGAACTGGCAGCGCTAGAGGTGCAGGAGTATGGAGATCACCACAAGTTGCAAACCCTGTTTGGGAAGCTGGGTAGATCCTTGATGTGCACTGAGGTCCTGTTGCAGGTTAGCCTGCTTTAGGGAACTTAAGTGAGCTGGTTGTGTGCTCCAAAGTGCAGTCAGGCCTCTGACTGCCACACAGACCTCTCCAAAATCTAGCATTACACCAGACTTCTCATTTGTAACAGCATAACCTGGAACCTGAAGCAAACAAGAAAAGCAAACAATTTGTCTGCTGCTCGTAGTCAGGGATGTAGCTCAAAGAAGTCTTTGCCTAGAGCCGTCATAGAAGAGTTAAGGAGCAAGGGAAGCAATCCTGATGGTCAGTCTGACAAAGTACTGTGGTTTTTTTCTAGTTGAAATCCTGCCATCATATATATGTGTGTGTGTGTGTGTGTGTGTGTGTGTGTGTATGTATTTTTATGTATATATTTGTATTTATATAAAGTGCCTATCACCATACTGGTAAACGTTCTTTGGAACCACTCTGATGGCAGTGGTCTCAGTTTTGCTGGGTAACGACTAAAAAGCTGGAAGCCAAATATAGAGACCTTAGCAAGAGCTGTCAGTTTTCGCCCCTGCAGTGTCATCAGTTTACCAACAACAGGAAAACAGAGAAATCCTCTTATCTTAAAATAGCAGAGCATCTCTCTGTCTGCAGCCATGACGCATCCTCTGTTCTGTAGCAAGGTCACTGGAGTGAATGGTCTGGAAGCATTGGTAGATGCATTTTTTTGTCCCCTATCATGGCACGGCTTCTTTAGCTTCTTATTTCAAAAAGTTACCGAGGCTACCCACAAAGCCAGCAAATAGCTTTTATCAGAACTTTGTGCTAGGTCCCAGGTGAGCGTGGGTGAGCTTAGTGATACTAGGTATAAGTGGGGAATGCATCTTCTCTGCATGTGCACCTCACACTAAGTCAGTTTAACTGAATTAGCATAGCTATCTGGGGAGGATGTTTTCAAATTGGTGTTTTTGCATCAATCCACCTTTTTCTGATTACTGTCTTGCTCATGCTAAATCGAGGTGGCAGTATGAAAAATAATTGCACCTCCTTTACCAGGAGGCTGTACTGATATATTTAAGTGAGTTTCTCACGCATTGAGTTGGTAGAGGGTGGTGGGTAGTCTTGATTGAATCGTCCCTTTAAGAGGAAATGAGGCTTTTTGTGTTTTGGGTTGTTTTTAATCAAGTTGTAAGCAAGATTTCGCCCTGGCTGGTTTGTTTTTGAATGCCTACATGGATAACAATTCATTTCTGGATCTAAGTTTCCACCAGCTTTACTCACTTCGGTTAGGCTATGTAATTAACGAGGCTGTAGTCAAATCAGTTACTTAAAAAAAAAAAAAAAACAACGGTTGGAGTAGTATTGAGACTGGTGAGGGTAATAATGGACATATATTTTTGTCTTAAGGAGGATTCTGAGTATTTTATAGTATGAGTCTTGCCAGTGTGTTTACCTGCATTTACATTATTCAGCTTCTAGCCTTTGATTTTGGAGCAGGGCTTGTTCTTTATTGTAGCTACCATATTACTGTCCACTTCACATGTACAGATTTCATAAAATGGGATTTCTCGTGCTTCAGTCCCCGATTCTGTGTGCTCCAAGTCCTTTGTTGTATGCCGGCAGGCTGCAGTTGTGGAGCTTTCTGGTGCCCCAGAGTAAAGGGTCTGCGACCCACGGCTGGATTTTGAGTTGTGCTTTTCTTCAGGCTGTATCAGGGACCTCAGATGTGCTTGTTCATCTGTCCTTGACCTGCTGATTAGCTGTCCTCCCAAATACAAATGTGCTGCACTCAACCATGTCATTGTTCCCTCTGGTTCGACTTACCGCAGCACATTCCACATGAGATGACACAAAAGCTCCAGCTGCCTGCCTAGCAGTCTTGAAGGAGCATGCATTGCCCCCTCGTTACTGATTAGGCTAGACGAGTGAGTTAACCGCAGGCTGTAAAACAGCGTATGCATCTTGTTTTCAGCCCACTGGGCTTGCCTCTCCTATTCAAGCCCACACACTGACCTGCTCCTGTCCTGTTGCTCACCCAGCTTCAGTAGCAGAGCAGGCTGCAGAGCACTCCTGGTGAGCAGCCCTTGGCCTGAGCCCTCTCTTGCTCTGCAAGGACCGAGCCCTCCTTTCACGCAAGCTGTCAGAAGCATTGACACAGCTCAGAGGGAGGAAGAATCCATCCATCATGTCTGGATGGCTTTGGTAGATGGTTGAGGATGTTGCTTTTGGTTTCAGAGCCCGTCGTGTAGCAGTTCATCTGCTGAAGAATGTCTTGAACAGGGCACCGATTAACAGTACTGTAATGAATGAATAGCTTGGTATTTTTTAAGGACTCACAGACATAGTCAACAGGCTTATTTTCTGCAAAATTGTGCTAGAATTATGTGAAGAATGTTTAGATTCTCCATCCTGGCATTTTGTGGCTTAACACCTGTGAAACAGCTTTTTATTGAGAGAGAGTTTTTAGCTCTAGCATTGAGCTTCAATTGCTTTAGGATAAAGAGAGAGTTAAATAGTTTTTATAATGTAATGGTTCTTGATATCGAGTGTTATAAAGCGATAGCCTTTATTCATAATTCCAGGAGCCATCTTGAACTAGAACTGAAGCGGGAAAGAGACAGATGGTCACAGAGTCACCAAAGCAGCCAAGGAAACAAAACAATTCCAAAGAATTGGTTAAAACCGGTAATACGACTTTTTTTTCTTCATGGCTTATATTTGAAGTATGGTTTCATTTCACTTGTTCTTTTTCCTAAGCACTGTTAGCCAATAAATATGTATTGTTAATGTGTCACAACAAGATAAGCTTTAGAACACTTCCTAACACACAGTAAGTAGGCATTTTTATTTGGTTGAGACTCAAAAAAAGGTTTTAAGCGCTACATTTAATTGCAGAACAGTTTTCCTCTTCCAGGCTGGGTACCTGACAAAATCTTGTGAGTGATTGTGATTACTTATATTTAGTTTTAATAAACTGTTGTAATACAGCAGAAGAGATGCTGTATGCATTACATCTAATGAAAAGCAAGCTTGCTCACTCCTTGCATCATAACAAGGGAAATTCTTCTGAAAAGCAGTACAACAAAATTATCTTTTAACGGCATCACAAATCACTTTCAGTGTTCTTTCAGTGCTGTGCTTTTGTGAATTCAGTGTTTTCTAAAGTAAAATGCAGCATTAATCTCAAGAGTAAAACCGATAGCCCCCAAGTGAAACTCCCTTTTTAGAAGTAATTTGCCTTTGAAAGTGAAAATCTGCTCTACAGGTTTTTCTGTAAAACAAAACAGGCTCTTTTGCTGGGAATTGGCTGTTGTTTTGGAGAGCAAAACTCATAAATATGAGAACTGTGAAATATCAGAGGTTGTTTCCGAAATTCTCATGTATGTTGCTGCACTTGAGAGTTGCCTTCACTGGGCTCCCCTGCGTTGCTTTAAGCATTCCATTTTTTTTTTTTTTTTGCAACTGATATGACACAATTTCTGTGAAGTTACGCATCATGGTTCATTTATCAAAATGTCGTGGTGCTCTAGTAGAACAGTTGTAATTCAACAGAACGAATCAAGATTCAAGTGTAGTGCAGTTGGCCAGTAAAAACAAAACAAAATGGGGTAGTCTGATCTTCTAAGCAGAAGTTGGCTAGCTGTCTGGAAGGCAGAATAGCTGCTTTCCTTTACTGCTCGTGAGACAACATGTCACTGCGTGTGAGAACGGGCGATGGCATGTGGTTAGCCCCCCTTACTCAGTCGGCAAGCACGAGTAGGGTGCTCCTGCTAGGAGCAGACGGGCCAATTTGCAACAACAACAAAAAAATTGTGTTCAGAATTGATTTCTTTTGCCACAAAACTTGTAGGTGGTTCTTGGTCCAATGGAAGCTTGCATTTTCGGGAATTTAAGGGCTCTACTGCAATGATGGTTGCAACTTCAGAGCCACGCGTGCATGGGTGATTCTGCCAGCACTTGCTATATAGTGAGCAGGCTAATTTTGACATAGTCATGTTTCACAGTGTTGTTACGTACATACATACATGGCTCAGGCTATGACCCAGTTATTAGCTAGGGAGTAGGGGACGATTTTTCTTTCTTGGTTGAGAGGATTTGTCACCCTGCTCAGTTTTCAAAACAAACCTGTAGAGCCTATTTACCTTTTCAACCTCTTCTGTACAAAAGAATTAAAAAAAAAAAATAAAAGTGGCTGAAGTTTCTTGTCCTGTAGTAAAAGGAAACCATTGAACATATTTAAAAGTCCAGCTCTAAAACGTGAAATCAACTTCTGTTCATAGCAAAAGGAAAGCATGCAGAGCTGCTCCTGGGCTGGACTGGTGATTGCATTGCTTTCACGTGTTCAAATGCACCTCCGTGTTGAGGAGTGTCAGTGAGATCGGTGTTCCCTAAATATCAACTTAAAGTCTCCCTTTGCAGTGTGAGCAGTGTGGCAGAGGTGAAACTGGAGCCTGTTAACATGGTTTGACTGACTGGTAAATGTTTCCTTTTGGCAGGATGGGAAGCTCAAAATCCAGGAAGAAAATGCGAAACTGAAACAGCCCCTGAGAGAGGAAAACTGTGTCCTGCCACACAAGTATGGAAAACAAATCTCATGTTTGCCTTCTCTTTTTCTAACTCCTGCTCCCTCTTCTCTAATTTCATTGCTGCTGGATGGGAAGTTTGGAATAGAATGATTTCCCTGGCTAAGAAAGCATTTCAACCTCACGCTCATTGTTTAGGTCTCTCTGCTGCATTTTCATAGCTCTCAAAGGGAAGAAGCAGGTTCTGCTGGTTGCTGTCAAGGTTTCCAGATCTGAAAAGCTCCGTCTCTTACCTTTGAACTCGTTTCTATATAAATCTAGCGTTTCCTAATTTTTCTTATTTAATGAAGCTTCATAAACCAAATCCTGCGCACAGCTAGACCTTTGATGCTAGTTTCTATCTTTTGTTGGTGTGGGACAAGAGGAGGATTGGTGGATCAGTGATATCTGCAGTTGATAAATAGTGGCTTCTGGATAAGAATTGAAGCTGTTGGAAAAGAATGTAAAATATTTCAGGAATGTGGTCATATAAAAATGTAGTTGGTGTAGCATGTTTCTAAACAATATTAATGAGGATTGTTGTCATAGGATTTATTTAGCATTTGAAAGTAAAGAGTGAGATTTGGTTTTAAGTGTGAAAGAAAGTTTTAAAACTGATAGAGAAGAGCTCTGTAATGAGGACATTGCTCAGAGATGGTAACAGCCTATTTGAACTACTCTCTGAATGTCAGTGGAAATACACAGTGCTCTGACACAGTGCACTTAATGCCAATATAAAGGTGATCGGAAAAGTATTGTCTTAAAAATAGCATAAGCTCTATTCAAATCTTCTTTACTGGATATTAAAAACCTTCCAGGCCTTAGATGCTTTTTGCCCCCATTTCACCTTGAGTGTGTAAGCAATATGAGCATTGGTCTGCTGATTTTGTCTGGAAGGCTTCATAACATAATATTATCATTGCCTGTTTGCAGATCTAGGAGATCAACTATTTTGTAGTAATAAGTCTAATGCTATTTTTAAACTGTGTGTACTGTCTAAACTGTTTTTCTGTTTTCATGCTCCCTTTTTTCTGTTTTTCTGAAGTCGTTTTACAAGTTTCTCCATTTAACCAAGAGTGCGCTGCGTGTCTACCATTTGTTCTACAGCACCAGTCACATACTGCCTCTTTGCTTCAGTGTTTGATGAAGCTTATAAGTGCCTTAGCCCTCTCGTGTGAGCAGACTTGGCAGTGTGGTTTTGAAGAAACAAAACCAGAAATCACTATGGGTGGGATTTTAATAAGGGGGTGACGAAATCCTCTGATAGCCCCAATGTTTTTCTGAAAAGTAGCAGTGACTGAAGTGCCAGCTCAAAGTGGTGATGTTTTTCTCTTGTAGGTTACAGAGCGACACACAGGAAGAGCAGGTTGGTGATTCCTTTTCTTGCGTTGAAATACTGAATGTCAAGTGTGCTGAGGGAGCTTCTGGGTCACTGCAGCATTTTCCTTGGCCCAAATACCCTGAAATTTGTGCTTTGGGATTTGCCTTCGTGAGGATTATGTCTGCAGAGTGTGTAGCAACAATATGGTTCCCTAGTGGAAAAGCGCTGCTTATCTCAGTAGAAAGGCTTTTAGTTGGCAGTGCTGTGCTTATGTGGGTTCATTTTGCCTCCTCAGCAAAACTGTTATTTTTAAACTAATATTAACCTTTTTATGATCGC
Organism: Anseranas semipalmata; assembly: GCA_013399115.1. Lineage (NCBI taxonomy): Eukaryota > Metazoa > Chordata > Aves > Anseriformes > Anseranatidae > Anseranas > Anseranas semipalmata. The sequence goes on from VXAA01006955.1 coordinate 1,163,395, forward strand.
TTTTCTGGATTGGTGTCTTTAAAAAGAACAAGGAAAGCTTAGCATTTGTGAAAATGGCAGTGTGTAACCTCCTTGATCTGGGTTAGGGCTTTGCTAGTTGCTGTGCAGGCTAGAGGGAAGGGTTATTTGTTTTTCTGTTTGGTTCGTTGCTTCTGTGCATGTCAAATTGACCACAGTCCGTTCTTTCTCCCCTGCGTGCCCGGTAAAGCATGGCCAGAGCCACCAACTGTCGATAGGATGCTGCAATGCACATTTAGTCCTGTCTACTGGGAATTTCCACCTCTGTCAGCAATTATTCATGGTGAAAAAGACGTTCTTCCCTTTCTGCTGGGCCAGCAGCCCCTGTCTAGGCCTGAAAACAGTTGTGTGGTCTTTGGCTGTGCTGCTGTGCTGTTTGGCAACTGTGCTGCGCTTCCCAGTCTGCCCTTGGGACTTTGTGCCAGCTGGGCTGCGTGCTGCTGCTGGGGAGCCCAGCTCCCTTCCTAGGGCAGGGCCGCTCTGCAGGGCTCATGCCTCTTCATTTTGGTTACCTCTAACGTGACTTAATAAGATGTGGAGGCAGAGAGGCAGCAGAAGGTAATATCACTATTACAGTTACTCTTCTGATTGCGGCACGTGGTGGAGCCAGTGCAACTGTCCTGCAAATAAATGCACGTTGGTCCCGCGTGGCTGCCTGGTGTGTTGTGAAGAGAGGGGTTAAAAACACAACAACACGAAATCTTCACCCCCGCTGTAAAATAAGGATCAGCCGCAGAGGTCTACTACAGGACCCATGTAAAGCAAAATGTCTTGGCTTTTATCGTGGGTTTAGGAACAGCCATCAGGACCTGGAAACACCCAGATCTGCCAGCTCTGCCAGGAAGAAAGCAGCCGAAACAAGAAAAAGGTAACTTTGAGGGCCAATATTGTCATCTCAGCCATGTGGTGAATGTGCATTTCCTCTGATTTACCTTTTCAAATAGCACAGATTCCATGCTAGTGACCTGGGATGAAGAAATGAACCCTTTCCTGATGTACACTTTACCCATAAGACGAAGTCGTTAAGCAGTGGTCACTTGTGGGTGTTGTTTGGCTGTGTCTTCCCCTAGCTTACCTACCAAGACCTGAACCAGAGGGCTCTGCTGGGGAGTTGGGGACATTCCAGAGCAGGGAGGACCCTGCTCTGGCAGTGCTGCTGAGGCCAGCTCCCGGCAGGAGGCATGCAGGGCTCTGGCCTCCATGCCTGGTGAAAGATGAACCAGTACTGTGGTTCCAAGTATTTCCTTGGAAATTTCTGGGGGGAGACTAGGGAGCAGAGCGAGGTTACCTGACCAGGGAGCTTTCAGGTAAGACTTGCCATTCCAGTATGTCTGTATGGCTATAAAATAAACGTGCGCATCTCGTGTGACAAAATGCTCTAGCTGTAAGTTGGCACTGGACTGAGTCAATTAAAACTTGAATGGTTCATTACTGTGATAGCTTTTACCCACTTCACCACAAGTCCTCACCTGCTCTTCTCTGACGTAACGAGCTCTGTAATAGCCTGGTCCTGATCACAAGAACAAGCTTCTGGTCTTCAGAGGGGGCAAGAGTGGAATTTTGACCATCTTTCTCTAGTCCAGTAGAGGATTTGGGCTGACTGAAGGCTAATAAGAGAAAACTTAAGTGTCTTTAGCATCCGTTAATTTTTCTGTTCTCTTCCTCCATTTCAGAATATCTGCAAGAACTGTGGCGGTATCTTCTGTGAAGCCTGTTCAGCGAATGAGCTGCCCCTCCCGTCCAGTATTAACCCAGAGCGCGTCTGCAATCCCTGTCACAAGCAACTCATCCAGCAGTATTCCACCAGTCCCTTGTAGGAGGCGGGCTGCAGAGAGTGGTGACCACAAAAATTGTTGTAGCTGATGAATGTCTCTGGAGTTGTTCGAGGGGAATTTGAAGAGAAGACACTTGCCTGTGTTCTCTGGAGGTCAGAGGGGGAAGCAGCTTTATGGTGTTTACAGTCTCTTGTGACTAAAACAAAGTCTGAGCCTTCCCTGTAGAAAAGTCTGCCTGCTCTCAGACCTGAGCTTGTGCTGGGGAGAACCAATTGGGGAATTTCACATCAAGTAGCCATAAGGCCTGACCAAGCAGCCTCAGGATGCTGTGGGATCAGAGCCTCCACCCAAAAAGAGCCATGTGTCTGCATGTACAAGTCAGTAATGTTGTCATCCCCAAGTGTGTCGTGTGAAGGCATGCTGCTGCTAAGCAATGGCTCGCTGAAAGCAAAGCAGGAGCATTTTTTGTCCTCATGTCTGGCTGCACTTGAAATACCATTTCCCCTTTCCCTGCTGCCTTTGACAATCTGGCTCAACTGTGCTACTTCAGTGCCAGGTAAAAGAAGTCCAGGTAACACGCCAAAAAAATAAATAAATTTCTGGCTTTGTTTCTTCAGTTCAGTCCTCTGGCCATGGGCTTGCTATGCAAATCAATATCAAACAAAGCTGTGAAATTATCCTGTTTTTAGGGGCTTTGGAGGTGGCTAAGGTTGTGGGTTTTTTGTTGTTGTTTTGGGTTTTTTGGGGCACGTGTGATGTGAGAGCTGACCTGCACTGATCTGGCATGGAAGTGCTTTAAGGCATCTCTGATCTTCCTACCAGAGACCCTCACTGTGACTTCAGGACCACAAAATGGTGGTCAATCCTAAGGGCTGCAACTGTACTTCTTACCTGGATATAGTAACTGGGGGGATTCGAGCCGCAAATCTTTAGATACAAAATAGTGTTACACAGAGGGTTTAGGGCCACGTCTGTGCACCTCTCCCTTGTGCATGTGAAAAAGTGGTTGTAACACAGCTGGTATTTCATTGGTTTTGTGTTAGATCAAAATGAAGGTGATATGAACTCAAAGTACTTCTCACCTATAAGAAATTCTGATCCGAAACACAGTTTAAAGAGTTTCATGGTTCATGCTACATCGATCTGTGTTGCTGTTACCTCAAGGAATTGTATGTTACTCCAGAAAGGGGTGGTGGCTTCCTCATAAAGCATGCAGCACATTGTAGTTCGTAGGTCTGTTTTGTACTGGAAGCCTACTTCAGTCTTTAGGGTCACAGAATGTTTTGTAATCTGTAGAAAATTGATGTATTTATATGTGACAAATGCATTTTGGTTTTGCAGAAATTGTGTTAGGGGATAGTGGTTTAATTCCTCAGAGGGGATTTTCTATTCATTTGACTGGCTGGAATTGCACTAAAAAGCATGTCAGAGTTGAGGTTCTTTACATGGTTGGTGCTAGTTTGTACCAGAAACTCTTTCCTACTTCCCTGTAGGCCTCGGTGTGTTCAGCCACCCAAGTTCTCCAGCTCCTCATAGTGCCCTTCAGAGACAGAGCACTAAACAGATAGGGGCAACTTCAAAGTTTTCCTCTTCCTGCTCTTTTGTCCCCTTGTGGTAGTTACCATATGCATTTCCTTGCTGCTGTCCCTTAAAGTATGTAAGAAATGGTAAATAGTGTTGAAATTTGAAAAGCCTAGAATTCAGGTGTGAGCAAACACTGCTTTGAAGGGGTGAGACACCACAGATAATGCACAAGATACTGAATTTATTGTTAGTAGTTCTGTGTACACATTGTACACGTTTGAGATTGCAAATTCCTGCACCCAAACCCAGAGTGACTCATCCCCCAGGTGAAAGTCTGACCCGTGCAATTTCAGTGACGGAGGATTAAACTGGAAACCGGGCACTTACTGTGAAGTAATTTTAATGCTGGGGCATCCGAGCAATTTTGCAGCTCAGAAGTGACAGCTTATTTGTGACCTGTATGTAGCTTTCCACTTTTTCAGCAGGAGTGATTGCCGCTCTGCTTGCTTGAAGTGAAGGTAGTGGCTGTCTTCATGTGAAAAGGAGGACAGTTCTTGAGCAGGTTCTAAACATTACATGAGATCTCTGTGAACGAGCAGCCCTTTACAAAGGCAGCTGAAAACCCTTCAAAATACAGCTCTGGCTGCTGTAATGGAAACTAGCATTCAGAAAGGTCAAGCAAGACCAAGCTGGCTGCCAGTTGTCTGTGTCAACACTCGCCTCCTTCCTGGTTTATTTGACTCAGTGAAAGGCTCTGCTTTTAAGTACTGGATGTTATACTTTGTGATGCTGCAAATGTTCAAGGCACTTTTGCTCAGGCACTGCTTGTAATGCTGGATTTTAGGTTCACACCTGGACATTTGGACTGGGGGGAGCAGAAGGCAGTTTTTCTGATGTTAGCTTTGTTCCACATGCAATAATAAAAACTTTCTCATCTGTTGCCTGCGTCCTGAGTGGTCCTTCCCTTCTGCTTTGGCTATGGGTATGAAAGTATTTCAAAACCAGTAACAGATGCCAACACAGAAACGAGAGAAGCACAGCAGGAGGTACAAGGTATTAGCTATACTACACAGCGTGCCTGTTGCGTTCTGTGTATTGGGATCTTAAATCACTTGGGTGTTGTTAATTGCCCATACTGGTGTTTTATTAATGCTTTGTACACCATTACACAGCTGGAGCCTAGAACTGCTCCATCCTGCAGCATTTGCCGTTCCTCCAGTACAGCTTTTTCTACTTTTGTGACAGACAATCATTCCAGAGTGTGTCAACACAATTTATTACATGCTTTTACATAAATCCAAACTAAACTTTATACAGTTTATCCTTGTAATTGAGCAGCGACACTCGTACTCAATCTTTATGCTTGTACCCAAGGAATGTGTTTGTTCTGACCTAAAAAGAAAGCGGGGGGGAGAGAAACAAAAAACATCACTACCTCATTGCAGCTTATTATTTTCCTTTTTTTAAAATGTACCACTGCGTTTTAGTCCAAGTTATTGTTGCTAATAATGGAATTATAGAATTCAGCATCGTTAAAAGATCTCACCAAAAACGTTAAGACGACATAGCCTACACGAGGTAGGTAACTTTCATGGGGGCATGAAGTAGGTCTTACACAAGGGAAGCCGATTCTGCTGGGAATAAATCCCAGTACAGAAGCCAGAAATGGTTCTGGGTGCTCCTGTGACAACAGCGCTGGCAGCCCGTGCAGGACTGAGGTCGCAGCAACGTGTGCTCAATGTAGGGGCAGCACGTGTCTGCCCCGTGAGCTTAGCCCTGGCCTAGATGACAAAGCCAGGGCTGCAGGGCCAACCCTGGCTGTGAGCCCTGGGGGCTGTCCCTGCCCTCCCTGCTACAGCAGTGGGGGCCATTCATGGAAGCCTTAAAAGTTGAACTTCACAGAGAACATTTTTTTCCCCAGTGTAAACATCTTGCATCACAGCTGTAGCTTTGGGAAGCTCTTTTGCACAAGGAAGGACCAGCTCCTGTTTTTCTGTGAGGAGTGCCACCTGATGCTGGTGCAGCAGCAAGAACTGCCCCAAGACTCTGTGCCTGTCTTGGCATGAGGGGCACCTCCCTTGCACTTACACCCACTGCAGCCTGCAATTTTCTGCTTGTAAACCTCACTGAGAGAGACAGAGGCTATATACAATAAAAACAACACCAAAAAAACTTTGCTCCAGTACACTGAAAAAAACGCGATAACCTGGCTGAGATAGACTAGCGCACCCATCTAGGCCACTAGCCTGATTTTGAATGAATGACAGGACTGAAACATAAAAATTGAAAAATGCTGCAGTTTGTCAAACTCCCTTGTCCATTACTGTAATCAAGCATCACCTCCCAAACATGCACACACCCTGCAGCCAAAACAGGCATTACAGTCAATCTGTCTGCCTCTCTGATTAGCTGTGACGATCAGCTTCAGCCACTTGCTCTAAATTTTAGTCTGGAAGCTATCTGAAATACAAAATAGCAAGCATGCTAAAAGCGGAACAAGAGCAATAGAAAAGAAGGATGTGCTTACCAAATCTGAGATCTTGCCACTGTCACTAGCAGTCTTGTTTTGCTTTTGGATGTTCATTCAGGAATAATTCAATTGCACCGCACTCTAGGGAACAATATGAGAGATAATTTGTGTTCAGCAACTTGTAGATGCTGCATTTTTTTCCCAGAAAGCCAATTTAACATCTTAGGGTAATTTGGAATTCTAGTTTTAAGATAATCTTGTTGCACAGGATACTACAAGTAGCTAGACAAGAAGGGCCTGAGGATGGGAGGCTCAGGGTTGTAGATCACCCTTCCTCTTTACTTACGCAGCTGTGACCCCTCCTTAGCCATTGCAGCGACCGCGTCGTCATGGCTCTCAAAATGCACATCTGCTTCTCCTGTGGCATCTCCATGGGAGTTGTATTCCACCATGATCCTTGTGGGCTTCAGCGGAGCAAAAAACTGGAAGGGAGAGAAAAAAACAAACAGGGATCCAAACAAGGTGAGTTTGGTGAGAAAGAAGGAACAGGAACACGGCCTATTACCAGAACACTTCATCTTTTCACTCGTAAAGCGTGTCCAACCATGGGGACTGAGCACTTGAGCAACACAAGGACCCTTCCCTACCTAGGTGGAGCTGATGCACACCCGACTTCCCCAAGGAGTGCAGCCTCCTGCCCTCTGTATGTGCCTGGCAGAGTAATTCTTGAGAGGAAGAAAAAAAAAAACTACATTCTGTACAATAACCAAAGTCATCAAATGCAGGTACATTCACTCTGTGTCTGTATAATGCTAAAATGAAGTAGATTTGTTATTAAATGGATTTGGAAATTTATTTCTGTACAGCCAGTTATTCAGAAATTCAGCTAAGGTTACAAATGGAGACTCGATTCAAAGTGATGGGCATTCAAAAAAGCCCTGCAAGCTGTAACCCATCCCTAGGTATCGCTGCAGCACCCATGAGGCCAGGGCACCTGGGGGAGCCTGTAACCCCCCCTGGTGTCCCTCAGCAATGCACTGTCGGCTCAAGTTTCCAAACACTCAGTGCCACGCAGCACTGAGGACTAACACAGACATTGATAAAGTGAAAATTTTCAGTTACTTCATCTGTAAAGATTAATGAAGGGTTTACAGTGGTAGTGACAACTGAACTTGATGTGTACTTTTACCGCTACTCACGTTTATTATGTCTTGGGCGCTAGCTTGGGTAGGAAAACCCCGCATGTGGACAACGTGCAGCGATGATGAGGTGCTCCCAGGTTCTGAACAGTGCCTGGAGCTTTCTGTTACTTCGTTACCCAATTCTGTGGAATCAAGGAGAACCATCACGAACGCTTGCAATTATCAGCTTCCTCATACGAAAGCTGTAGACACACAGGGTCGCGCCCACAGCGGCAGACGGTGAGGGTAAAATGAAGGGGCCTCAAAGAACACACACAGGGCGGGACTCACGGTTCTCTCTCTCGGCAGTGGAGCTTCCAGCGTTGCTCAATTCCCTTCCTTCAGAAATGTATTCAAGCTCTCTTCTCAGCCTGGGGTAGGCCATCATCTGCTTGTGGTAAGGCACGTGCCTTTGCATTTGATGCTTTCTGCTTACGTATACTTCTATATATCTAGAATTACAAGGAAAAGGTTACATGGCACTCCTTGGCCCTCCACAAAGAACTCAAGGGTTTGAGAAAATACCATTACTCCAGGATGTTTTCCTGCCTCAGCTCTGCTCACGAACTAAGTACGAGAGCCATGGAATGCAGTTACGATTTTGGGTTAACCAGCCAGCACCAGTTTTGAAGAATTCATTTAAATCGTATAGTTATGACTATGAAAACCGTTTTCAACGTGCAATGAGAGTCACTCTCCTGTATAAACCCACATACTGTGAGCTAGTTTGTTCTGGACAAGGTCTTTAGTTTATAGCCTTACCCAAAATTTTTGTAGAAGTAATATCAATTGTTTACAAGCCAAAGCTATGTTTTGTTGCAGAAATACAGCTTTACTTAAAAACGTTTTCTCTTTCTTGCAGTAGCATGCATCCTTTTGAGCAGCCCTGTAAATGAGGCTGTTTTTCCCGATACACCTCTGCAAACTGCTGTATCCCAATCTCTCCAACCCCAATTAAAAAAAAATTATTCAACCCCGAAGCAGATAAGTGAAGCAAGTTTCAGTGGCACCATAAGATTTTACGTATCACTATAAAATTGATGGGATAAAATGTAATAGGGTGCGTGTGAAAGTTGCAGGTGTAATACACCAAGGCGTAACGCAACATTAACGGAATCTAGCAAAATCCCACTCGCATTGCAGAGAAAAAAAAAAACCTTATTCCCATGTTTCATTACAGTATAACATTGTAGTATCTTGTATGTCTACCACCCACCCCAGGACCCCTTATGCAGACCTTCCTATGCCAATCTTTCAGAGCTGGTAACAGTACCCCGCTGGGCCTCACGCAGGTTTAATTACCAGTGGGCTCCACAAAACAGAAGAAATAATGTGATGGAGAAGAAGAGAACGTGGGTATCCAAGTGAGAGGATGCTTTCCTCCCTTCCTAACGATAGGGGTCACAGTAAGGGAAGTAACCCCACATACAGCTCAGCATCCATGTGTCCAGGCTCAGCAGTGTCCATTTCTGGACAAAATTGATAACCCAGGAAGGACGAGAGCAAGTTGGCAGCAGTTTTAGAAACTACTCAGTTTCTTGGCTGATCACACAGAAACAAAGGTATACGAGCCCAGGTAGGTGAGTCAGCTCAGCCCTTGTTCCATCGTGAAAAAAAAAAAAAAAAAGGCTGACTGGGAATTAATTAATCCCTACTAGAAAGTAGGGAAGTGGTCAGGTAATTGAATTATTGGGCACACCTGCAGTGCAGCTGTTTTCTTTTAAGCAGGGCGGGGGGGACAAATACAAGGAATTGGTCTTGAAACAGGAAGTAAAGAAATAGAAGAAGGGAAGTAGACCCCATGTAGGGTATAGGAGAGAAGGTAAGGTTTGGAGAAGTTTCTTGTAATCTGGCATTCAGAAAAATAAATCAGTGAGCTATCAGAGAACAATCAGAAAATCAAGCAGGGTAAAAACAAGTGGGTTTTTTTGAATGCATTTTGTGATTCTGGGAAAAAGTTGCACATGCTTTTGCTTAAGAAAAGGGAAGCTCTCAGGTGGTAAATGTGTGGCACAGGGGCCTCAGCGCTCTAGAGGAAAATGCTTAAATGCGAGGTGCTGAGGAACAAGAGCCCAAGCAGATGCCATCACCAAGGAGGTTGGTGACTGTATGGTACTGGACAGCAATCAACTGCAGACATGGATTTGAGCCAGCAATGCGGTGAGTTGTGCTTTGTACAGTGTATTATCCAAGGGGAAACAAAACCTGTACCTCGTGCTGGGTAGAAGCGATGGGTTGCCAGAATTGTGGACCCCATCAGGTAATGTGGTGAAAATTTGGCAATGGCAAATCCTTCTATGAGGTGCTTGTGACTGGGCAGGAGGTATCTATCTGGCTTAACTCTTCCTCACTCTGAATGCCATCACCCAGTTTGGGCCAGGGTGAGACTGGCTTCAGGAGTACTTCAAAAGAATGCAGTCTTTCTCTGATGGGGCCCCAAATTCGCCCAAGCTCTAAGTGGTGAATGGGCTTCTGCAGCACAAAAGGCTTTGTGTTTTCATCCCCAGCTTTGTCAAGGTTCCTCAGAAAGCCTCAGCAAAGGAGGTAACACTTAAGTTACACAGAGTATTTCAGAAAGCACTATTATAAAAGGACACACGTTCTAAGCTACCAAGTAACAGTCTGATGCACTCTGAGAAAGATTTTACTGTGATTCCTACTGGAATTTGAATCCTAAAACTGGGTTCTACACACAGTTCCTTAATAATAATGAGTATGAGACCTTAAGCTAAGAGGCAAGCTGTAAGTCACACCGCATGCTTTATACCAAGTTCTTCTACTCTGTTAACTACACAAAGCACCTACCTACTCCCCATGTATTCCTTATGCCTTAATAGGGCCTTAGCTGCCATTTCGGGAGCTGCAAACTGCACGTAAGCTTCTCCTGTTTTTCTTTCTCCCCGATAAACAAAAGCTATGTCAGTTATCCTCAAACCTAAAGGAGGAAAAAGGCATATATGTTGTTAGGAACCTGTGCTCAAAAAGACATCTCTTCCCTTACTCTTCTGTTTTTTCACAAATGATCCAGCAGTTCTTAGTCCTGCAACAACTGCTCATGTTGGCCTAAATATACCTGTATTTTTTCAATTTTTTTTAACTCCAATTTATTGGATTTGTGTTAGCTTTCACAGAAGCCTTAACTGCCAGTAATGTCTCCACTTGAGGCTTCAGGTAACTACAAGAACAAATGAATGGAAGTTCTAGACAACAAGGAGGTCCAGGGCACAAATGTTCTTGAAATATTCTCTTTAAAAAAACAGGCCAAATTCATTGAACTTTTTTTTTCTTTTTACTCTGTAGTATCTTCCTGGGGAGCCTGTAAGCCATTAAGTTGCTGTCTCTGACATGATACAAAGCAAGAGCTGTAAGTCTTAACTTAAAGCTTAGACCAGTGCATACTGGGTTGGGCTCCTACAATTATTTGTCTGGGATCTTTTTAAAGCCCAGGTGTGTGGTTGTGGTTGGTTTTGTGTTTTTTTTGTTACCTTCTGGAATGGTCTCACCAACTCTGAAACAGCAATTTCAAAATGCTGGCCTAGGCACCTCATTGTGATAGCTCTGCACAAGATTGATTTAAACATTATTTAACTGCTGGTGATCAATTCAAAAATTTATCAGTGGCCTTCACTTTTGGCATCACATTGGCTATCATGAGCCTTAGTGCAGGAGAACTGTGTGCATGCCCACCTGGAGTGGGAGAAACATGAGGAGGAAGACGTGGTTTCAGTTTATTCTACAACCTAATATTTTTCTAAGAAAATATCAATTCTGCAAACACCAGGAAGGCTTCCTTCCTAGTAAGTGCATGCAGCAGCCAGCTGGCCTGCTCCAGCCCTGAAGGTAGGGGACACGCACACTGTCCAACAGTTGATGGGCTGAGAAATTGTGCAGTAACTATTCACAACCACGAACAAGCTGTTATTTAAAAGAAAAAAAAAACTTAGCTGCTGAGTATTTTAACATTAGCATACATGATCTGCTATGATTGTTGTAAAGCCCCATGCAGTGCTCACTTGTGCTTAATCTGTAATACAGGCATACTTCTTCCTCTCTAGCAAATTATGTGCTGGTAGCAGTCCAAGCGCAGTACATTGAATCTAGATTCCTCCCTTTACTTATTTTCCCCCTAAAATGACTGCTGCAAGTACTAAAGTTAGGTTAGACCTGCAGAAAGTCAAAGGTAGCTGATAATCTTGCAGCCAAAAGCTCATTCAAGAAAGCTTTAGTTGCTTCTAACTGCAGGGGGACAGCAACTTGTTACACTGTTTAAGGTGTTCATGGCTGTATGTGCTCTTGGAGCTCTCATTTAGAGGAATGATTGCCTAGCTGAGCACGAAACACCTCATAAACAAAGAGCAAAAAGTAATTTGAGTTACCTGAGAAAAAATCTGCAATATCATCCTCATTGGAGCTGAACGGAAGGCCTCTGAGTAGTACGACTCCATCACTTATGGCTTGCGACTCATTCCGCAGACTCTGCAGTAAGCCCTCTACATCTCTATCATGTACTTCAAAAACTGCAAGGAATATAGGCACAAAACAGGTTTTCCTTTGTGGTACACAGAAGGTAGCACCCCGCAGGCACCTTCTTCTAAGGCACCATGTCCCCACACACACACCTTTACCTTTTTTCTCCCCCAAACCCCACACACTCAATGGTCCCCCCCAGTGGTGCCCCTCCTGTCACAAGCTGCTTTGCTTTTCCTGCCCAGCCCAAGAAGCTTTGATTTAATGGTGCTTTGCTAGTTTTGCTCCTTAATGTCGCCCTGGCACCAGTCTGTTTCAGTATTCAAGCAGCTCTTATTCACACTCTTGTGTTTTCTTCCAATTTAACTCCTGCTGTTTCACACCCACCTTTCACATAGCGTGGGCCCATGTATCTCAGGTTCTTTTCCAAGGCTTTCTGGACATCTGCTTTTGACTCCAGCTCAATCAAGGCATCTCCCCTGCGTCTCCCATCCCTGTTTAAGAGGAAGTGTACGCCGTTCTCACCGTTCCGAACTCTACAGCCTAGAAATTGGGGAACACATATGCTACTGTATCAAACATGGGGGGGGTCTTTTGATCCCAGACTAAAACTGAAAATTCTGTGTGGAGCCATTCCCCTGTCCTGAAGCACAGGCTAGGAAACTCATATTTCTAAAATTAGCTTTAACACGCAATGATTCTCACTGAGAAGGAAGTGATTTGGCATCCCATAGCTTCCACGGTTATATAACTGGGTAACACATATCCTCATATTGTTGTTAAACTTTGTTTTGAAGGTATTTGAAATCTAGAGCGAATGCTATAGCATCTTTCAATCATTTATGCTCTGCCTGCAGTAGGTTCCTTTCTCTAGGAGTTCAAAGTGACTGAGTTTAGCTCAGCGGGTTATTAAACCATTTAAAAACTTGATTTGATCATCTAGCTTACTCTGGAGCGATGCATCAATATTACAGCATGGAAGGATCAGCCCCACAAAGTTAAGCACAAGCCTATTAATCAGCATTGGAAAGCAGCACTGAAGTTTCACCCAGTAAGCACCACTCTGATAATAAGAGGGGAAAGGGGAAAAGCCAACCATAACGGTATTCCAATGAACTGCTTAGATGTATATCAATGTGACTTTAGTATTCAAACACAGACCAAGAAGGGGAAGATGTGCTCAGTTAAGTATGAAACACTTTACTGCTAAGTTTCTAGTCATCTTCCAGCAGCCTGGAAATTGATTACTGGTTTTATATGCATAAATTGTGAACAATTTTGTGATAGAACTGAAGACCCATCTGGCTTTGGGTGGTGGTCTGCAAGTTGTTTTTTTTCTGCTAACTAATCTGTTTTTTTCTGTTAACTATCAACTATTAGGTTCTGTAACACCACACTGAACCATTGTGCAGGAAAATGAACTCCCTTACCATCAAAAAAGGTAAGCACATCTTCCTCTGTGCAAGAGAAGGGGAATCCTTGTGCCCTGATGAGGAAGACAGCATCTTCACTTTCTGCCTTGGGTGGCTCCGGTTCCTGCTCCGAGAGGTGACCTTCCTGGGACGGCGAACCTATAACCTGTCAACCAAAAATAATAGAAAGATGAGATGAAGAAGGGGAGAGGCACTCAGCTGTCACCCACGGCACCCAGCGATGCCAAGCCCGCTCGGTAGGTGGACGTTAACCGGGCGCTGTGCAGCCGGGGGAGGACGCGGAGGCGCACGGACAAGCCGGCTGGCGCACATGGCGGCTGGGGGGGCCCC
>VXAA01006955.1:1193183-1244655 GCA_013399115.1 Anseranas semipalmata
GGGGGGGGGGGATGAAGCAACTGGGGAGGAAGGAATACTTTGTGTTTGCCTCTTTCAAAGTTGCTAACAGCCTGTTCTTCTAAAGAAGGAGTACATGAATATTAGGATATTACAATATGCTGAAATAGATCTGGTTTTGGTTTTGCCATATAATTCCAAGGTACATTTGTGTGTGTTTGTGTACATATACTGTAGATGTGCATATTAAAATAGTCAAGGAAACTGGATCTAATTGAAAGAACCCATCAAAACAGCCCAGTCCTCAGCTTTCTTTGAAATCTAACTTCTCTTTGCCCTACAGCAAACTCTGTGAGTGAAGACAGTGTTGCGTTTGCCTCGAGACAGGCAGGAGATGCCAGGAACATGCAGCAAAACGTTCTGGATAATCTCGATTCTTTCCGTGTAGCAGGCTTTCAGGTGCATGACAGAGGAGAACATGTGGAGATACCTGGGTCTCTGCTGAAGGCCTCTTGCTTGCAAACTTGAGTGAAACTTGTTTCAAGGGATCCTCGGTGGTCTTCAAGTTCTTCAAAAAGTCTCTGAAGAAACATAGGAGGAGCAGTGCAGTGATGTATAAAAAAAGGCAGAGGCCTAACAAAAGGTCCTAGAGAGACAACTCACAGGTGGGATGCAGCGAGTAGGTTGTTGCACATGACCTGAGGTGCAGTGGCTGTACGGGTGCTGTTCAGCCAGTGCAAATGTAAGGTAAAATGCATCAGCTCGAGTCCTTTTCTTTGGGGGCACGTTCAGAGTCAATTCCTGCTGTGTTGGGTGCTATTCAGACAACTCTGTCCATGTGTTAAAGGTGTCTGCTGCTGAATGGGAGTGGCGTTTCCACAGTATGATTGTTTTTTTTTTTTTTTTGCCTCAGCTCTTAATCTGTGAGAATACGAGTGCTAGGGAGCAGGAGGCCCCCATGCCTTGCTGCTACTGCTTGCTGGGTAGAAATCTTTGCTTGTGGCACCAGTTAAAGGTTTCTGATTTTCTGCATCTGACATGCTTTTTCTCTCTACTTTAAGCCAATGAACTGGTGACTGTTTTCCTGTCTAGCCGTAAAGAAAATTTTAGTGATGATAATAGCTTATGATAGATTTTTAATCATAAAATATATGGGATTTTTTTTTGTATAACAACGATCTCAAAATTACCAATGTTCCCATGGCTTTGAGGGGAGAAAAATGAGCTCAGAGGACTCTTGGGAGGTTGCAATTTTTATACCATGTGCATATTTCAATTTCTCTGCTGTCTTCATGTTGGCCTGCCTGTCTCTGCAAGTCAGTAAGACATGCGTGGCCGAATGTGTCCTGCTTTTTTTCCTTCCAAGTTTCTCTCCGATTGATTCTCTTTTATTCTCCTTTTTGTCTGCCCTGTCCCTCTCCTTGCGTTGCCCAGCGCTGCTGTTAGTCCTACAGAGGACAAGGCTTTAGAAGTTGAGTCACTTCCGCAACCGTTGGCTGCTCTGGGAATTAGTTTGTGTTTTTGAGCGCACAGACAGAGCTCCAGTAGTATCCAGTGAACGCAACTCTGACTTGCGTTGTTTATTTTGAGGGTTTTCCAGGAGATGAAAGTGTATTAAATGAACATGTTGTAAGTCAAACAAGGGAATTTATTTTGTGTGCAAGCATAGCAAACTGATGATGACTTCTGGTTACGGGATGGTGTTCTGGATGCTTGCCTCTTCCTTAAGTTAGGAATTGTGGTTACTTAGGCTGCTTCCCACCAGGTACGCAGCAGGGTACTGGGTACTGGGTACTGCTGCAGGGCATGCGAGGGCCTGGTCTGAGGGCAGAACTAAGCGCCAGCCTCGCGGGGCCGGTCGCCTGTCCCCAGTTGTAAGGAATAAGGCAGAGGCTTGTCTTCAGCTCTGTTCTGGTGCAAGAGCATCCAACTTATGCTAGACAAACCCCGAACGTGCTTGATTTCACTGACTAAAATGTGTATGCATAGAAAGAAAAAAAAAAAAGTAGTTTAAAAATGTGGAAGTGTACATATTATGACAGCTTGCAACACCGGGTGTTGATGGTTGGGACAAGCAAAAGCAAAACCATTCCTTAAGGCTACCCTAAGTAACTTTTTCCTTACTGGATATGAATCATCTGATAAACTTCTTTTAACATGTAGAGTCTTGCATATAGTGATTCCTGTGTTTTTTAAGAACTGATAAGATTATGACATTTTAATCTGCCTCTTCTCATACTATCCTGTGTGAAACACAAATCTGTGAAGACAGTTAATTTTCTGGGAAGGGGAAGCTGGATTTTAGTTCCCAGTCTCTACCCAGTTAATGGATAGAGAATTAAAAATCTCATTAAAATACCTATTTCACTGTCAGAAATCAGTATTTTCTCCTTTGGTAAAAGGAGGCACTATTTCAAATCAGTTATAAAAAATAATGGTCACTATACCCCTTAAAGAGTATGTTCAGGTTGAAAAGCATACAGGAAATGTTCTTTATTCCATGTTGTAGCAAAGAAAAAGGGTAGGATGGCGAAGGACACATATTAGTACTTTGCTGGAATTAAAAAAAAAAAAGGTGGGGTGTGGGATTTTGTCTGGATTTGTATTCACCCCATTTCTAGACATCTAAAGAAGTACTTCTTTTAGGAATAACCTGTGTTGTTTTGCAAGCGTTGTCAATTCCACGTGCTGGAAAATCAGGGTATTGTTCTAAATCCCCCAGGTCTGTGCTAGATTATTTTTAGATGAGGAAGCTTTTAGATTCATGTCTGCTGGTGGCTTTTTCGAAGCATGGCTTTCAGTGCTTAAAGAAATGGTGTTTGAAACTAAGCTTGTCCCTTCCAAGGGATGGGCTTGCACAGAAGGGCCGGGAGCCTACCCGTTACCTTGGCAGAGTCAGGTACTTATTCCTGAAGGAGCTCCACACAGCTTTCCTGAGTACAGTGCCGCAGAAGGAGCGTGCTGGCGTCTGGAAAGCGCTGACTTGGCTCTCGCTCCGCGGGTTACAACGTGTGGCACTGGCCTTCTGTAGCCTTGGCAAATGCCTGCGACTTCGGTAGGGGACGGCTGAGGTACGTGCACAAAGACATTCCTTGCAAAGGGTTCCCAAGCGCAGCGCTAGCTTCTCGGGTACCCTCCCCTTCACCATTTTGAGTGTGGATAGTTCTAGTTGCAGTGAATTTATTTAGGTGGAGTAGACAGTTTAGGTTATTCTCATATCTCCTACTAGCTAGACTGGGAAACTTCAGCTGCGTGCTATCGATCATGGTCAGTTACAGCTTCCTGCAATGGGGTGTGTAAGTAATGGAACACCATGTATCCTATATCTGTAGGAGTGAGCCTGTGTCTGTGGAAATTGTTCAAGTCAGTGCAACTGACTCTTCCTTAAAAACAAGAACA
This sequence comes from Anseranas semipalmata, assembly GCA_013399115.1. Lineage (NCBI taxonomy): Eukaryota > Metazoa > Chordata > Aves > Anseriformes > Anseranatidae > Anseranas > Anseranas semipalmata. The sequence continues at coordinate 1,196,541 of VXAA01006955.1, forward strand.
AAACCCTAGGCTTGGAATTACTTTCTAACCACTGCCTTACATTTTGGGAGAGCAGCTATGTTGTGCGAGGAGTTGGCAGCTCTTAACTCTTTCCCAGACGGACTGCTTCGATTTCCTTAGTGATCTTGGTAGAGTTTGTGTTTCCCTATGAGGAAAAAGAATTATGCTTTTTACAGCTTAATGTTTGTGAAAGTTATTTTTGTTAGGTGGGAGTGCTCTCTAGAAGTGTGTTGCTGTTATTAGTGTTCAGAATAATACAACCATGGTGAGGGAGGGATGTTTTTCCGGGTGACAGCTATCAGCCTGTGTGCTTCCAGTCTCTACTTACATGTATGCTTGCTGGCTTTTAACTCTTTGACTGCATTGAATAACCTTCAAATACCTCTTCATGCTGAGTTGTAACTCAGTATTGTACTGTCTTAGAGCACTTCCAGTCTTCTGAATTGGCGTTGGCTGGGCTGAAGGCACCACGTCTCGTTTCAAGCCACTAGCCTGCTCTGTTCAAGGGGTCTCATGGTCATCTTCATGGAAAGCAGTGTCGGGTGATAGAACAGCATTTGCAAAACTGCCTACAGCTCTTGCATAGCTGGCCTCTGAAGATTTTCACCCTGCCCCAGAGCCTGGCAGAAACGCTCGTTTCTCTGGCCCGTTGCTCAGGTAGCGTCTGACCACGGGATTGAGGCTTCCTTGCTGTCTTTCTCTGTCATAGGCTGGTGGTTATTTTATTTGTCTTTAGACCTGCTGCCTGGTGGTACATCAAAGGAATGTAAGGTTGTGGAATGCTTGCTTCTTGAATTCTTATGTTGGATTTGATACCTCCAAATTGAAGTGAACGATGAGACAGGCTTATTTTAATGAGTGGGAATCAGACTGGAAAATAATTGACTTTTTGGTATTATAAGAGCTGAAGAAAGCAATGCCTGGCTCGCACACCTTCTGTCTTCAGAACAGAAATGTTGTGACTACTCAGTTTTATAAATAGAAATGCTCAAGTTAAATCTCATCAGTGCAGATTTTGAACATGTACGATTTGATTTCACCTGCTCTCCTTCTGATGCTGTGATTGTCACAGAGAATAAGCTTTTACGTGCTGAAACTATTGATTTGCTTTCCAAAAAGTAGCTTGAGCTTTTATTTTAATTTCTATGTTGACATCTTGGCTATTGGAAACTAACACGCTCATACTCTGCTGTGTCTATTCTTAGTAGGATGTTATAATTTGAAGCCCATTGTTGTTGTGTGAAGGCCTGAAATGCTCGCTTTTCTGGAATTTAGTTCTCTGCTTACAGTGTATCTGTGTCTTGGAGTTGAAAAAGAGGTGTGGCAGGAAAAGGGAGACAAGGAGGCACAGAACTAAAACCTGGGGACTTCTCTGATAAGTTTACTCGTTGGCCTGCGGCAATGAGTCTCTGCCTCAGTTTCCCTATGCATAACAAGACGCTAATGATGCCTACTTCAAAGATACTTTGTGAGGATTAATTAATGCTTGTGGAGGCCTTTGAAGATGAAGAAGCAGGATTTGAAATATATGAAAAGTTTCCATGCCCCAGGTAAATATTCTGTGTGCTGACTTGAGTTTGGCTTTTTCCAAACCTCTTGAGCACCTCCAAATATTTTGGGGGGCTTACTTTGGTTGGACCATGGTGGTGGGTGCTTTTGGGAGACACTGAGTCGTGTAGCTGTACTTGCAGAAGTTACTCGGACATTCCCCGAGGAAAGAAAGAAAGATGATATCCCACGGCCTCAGCAATATATACAGGCCAGAAGAATATAGGTGGCAGGTTTAGCCTGAAAAAGGTGCCACTGCAGCATTTTCTAATTATTTTTCCCCAGGGCAAGCTTCTGCCCTTTCCAATGTTTGATAAAGCAGCCCACTGATGAGCCCTGTATGAAACGATTTATGGTAATTGCAGCACTGTGCTCTTGAGCCGACAGGTAGCCTGAAACAGATTGGAGGATCAGTGCTGTCTTTACTTTCCACAGAAGTTGAATACTTGTGATATTTTAAAATAAGATCTTAATTACTTGAAAAACATGTCAGTTCTGTATGTGATGTGTGATAAGGTGTGCAGGGAAAAAAAGAGTTTTCAGATTGTTCTGTGTCATCTCCAGGGTGGTGTCTCCTCTTCTTCTTCCATTTTGCCAATGATGTAGTGATTGAGTGTTTCATAAGCACCGTGCTAGCTTAAGATGCTCTAATGAAGTGTCAGTGAATTAAGGGATAACTTGGTCCGGACTTTTTCACGCAAGAGGAATTTGGAGAAGACTTTGGAGCACTGTCAGTATTTCAGTGCTTTGGGATGTGGCACTGCTGCAAAACGAGTAGAGATGGATTGGGCCTCCATCTGCATCCATGTGCATCTGCTGGACTTGGGGCAGGGTTTTTGCTTGTCAGTTTGAGCTGTCTTGGACACAACAGTTGTAAGAGTCTGATGTTAGCTATGTGGTGAGAACAAACGGTGAAACCTTAAGTTTTATGCAGAAGGACGCTAACTTTTCTGTTTTAATTCAGGGTTCCACAGAGATGCAGCAGAGCTTGTAGAAATAGGTAAGAAGCTCCAGTGAAAGACTCAAGCGCACAAATCGCTTGGGTATGAGGAGGTCTAAGCCAGGTCAGCCAAAGGGCTTCCACTAGGAGCGTGAGGGTTTAAGTGGCTCCTTTCCCCCAGTTAAAAAGAAATGTACCAGGAGGTTAGGCTGGATATAGAGCTGCTTGCATTGTAAAAGATTTGCCAATGCTGTGTTTGAGGCTGGAGTGGGCTGTGAGGCAGGGTGCTAAGCGTGGTGTAAGTAGGATGCCCGAGAATCTTCTTTTCTTCTGGAAGCATCATTCTGCAAACCTAAGACAGACCGGGCTGCAGAATCTGCATCATTAAAAACCCTCCCTGTCAGCAGATGGCTAGATAAAATTACAGCTTTGGAGGAAATTTTGTGTTCTCGCTCGTAAGCGCGTTGTGACGTCTGTGTGAGGCCCGGCAGCGTGTGGGCTTCTGCCAGTGGGAAGCAAGCGCTCCTTGTGGCTCAGAGGTGCGGCTTCCTAGCCAGGCTTCGAGACTCATCCTGGCGCGGTGAGTCAATGGCTTTGAACACGTTTCCTGATTTAGTGCTAGGTTGAGCTGCATCTGGCGCTGCTGTAGCTGTGCTTACCTATAAAAATAGAAGGGCATAATTTGCTAGAAACGTTGGATGTGGGAGTAAAGGGAGCAAAACGTCCTTGGATTTGGAAGAATTTTTTGAGAAGTCAGTTCTTTCGGGAAGACTAGAAATTGATTGTGATAAATACTGGGTCTGATGCAACATTTCCCCCCTTTCATGGCCTTTTTATGCCCAAGGAAAATGGGATCCTTAGTGTGGTATTTGTGAGAGTTTTCGGTCCCCTTTCACACCTGCACTGATGTGATGTGATGTTTTGAAACTGAAGGAGAGTTCAGAACTTTAAACAGGGAAAGGCGGATGCAACCTGCTGGCTCAGAGCGTTTTTAAGTTCTCAGGAGAAAGGGTTCGCAGATGCAGCTAATTCTGTTACGACATGCATGTCATACTTGATCAAGCCTGGTATTACCGTGTGTGTTAGTGGCCACCAGACAGAACTTTCCAAAGTTAAGTTTTCTACTTTATGCCCAAGCAGTTGGGGAAATAGATGTGGAACAAGACGACTTTCTAAATCTGTCATACATAATGGATTGACATAATAGGAAGAAAGAAAAGTGTTTTTTTTTTTTTTTTTTTTTAAGACTCTTACAGCTCAGTGTTGGGAATCATAATGCAGGAATACGATGCTGCTGTGCTCTGGATTTAGGGAGGAAGCAGGATTACTTAATAAGGTAACCTTTAGAAGGGGTATTCAACTGATGGTGCTAAGACATAAATAAATGAGGATGGTTTTGATTAAAGAACAGGAGAGCTAATGAACTAATAAGGTAGTTGAAACCATGTTTGCAGCAGCATTTACAGCTAGACTGCCCAAGAGCAAGCTTGTCTGATAAGGGGTTTGGCTTAGAGAAGCTGTGTTAGGCTGCTGAGTCCCTGAACTCTGCATTAAGGAGCGTGTGACTGTGTGCAGTTAACTGGCTTCACATATGGTCAACTGCACAAACGCATGGAATTCTGATAATGTATTGCCAAAATTGCAGATATTTCCATAGCATGGGGTTACTAGCAGCCTGCATTTATCCTAATTACTTTTCCTTTGGGGTGCCTGCCTGCCTTTCGCATGAGACCATTTCCTGCTCTCTTAGATCGGCTGTGCTGAATTAGCGAAGCAGGGATCAGAAAGGTAATGGAGGCAAAGGTAGATACGTAAATACAAGGTGGCTATCCGAGGAAGCTGATGAGCTCAAACATTGTATGTCCTGTTGTTAGAGATTTTGCCAGCTTATGGAAAGAAAACTCCTCTATATGGGAATGGGATAGCAGGGATTACGTGATACCTAATGATTTTCTGTTGTGTATGTTCCCATACCATCTCCTCCCCTGAACAAAGATTTTCTGCTGAAGCTGGAAGTGGGGCGCTGCTCTTGATAATCTGAATCCTCCTGGCAATCTTTATCTTGTGCTGGTTTTCTTCTGCTTCTTCTGACACACATGGGAGGATAATGATACGTCTCTCCTGGTCTTCAGTTGCTGTGAATATTACCTTGCGTCAGCCCTGCCCATGCAGACGTACACCAAGGCAATTGCCAGATGTTCTAAGTTGTATTTTTACTCCCCTTGTTGGCATCGTGGCTATGTGGTTCTGAAGAGAAAAAACTGCATCTCTAAGCAGTCAGTTAAAAGTGTTCTTATTTATTTATTTCGTGTATTTATTTTTTATTTTAACAGGCGCTTTTGCTTCTGAGTTTGAACCTGGCCTGGCAACAAATGCAGGTGGCTGGGGTGTGGGAGGGGAAGGGAACTCCCTGATCCGCAGTAGCTTCTCACTCCCACTGGCAGGCAATTATTTTGTTTCGGATTTGAATCTGGTATCCTTGCTTAGGGTGTAATGCAAATGACCAGGTCCATGTTAGAAGTGTCCTGTAACAGAATATATGGGAGCCGTACATGTCCTCTTCCTACTTCTGGCTCCGAGTTGCTTTTTGTAGCTGACTGCGTTAGATGCTCTTCAGTATTGCATGGACATGGCCTGCTCAGCTCTGCCACCCCGCAGTCCCTTTTAGTCCAGCAAAGTGTTTCTTTGTGAGGCTTGGGAAACAGGGTTACTCTGAGAGCCCATGGGATGGGTCGGATGCTGCTGCCGCATTGTGCCAAGGAGAGTCAGGGCAGGTCCAGGACCATGTAAATCTCTAACCAGCCAGACCTGTGGGATCTGCTCAATACCCAGAGATGCTCCTGCAAAGATGATGTTACCTGCCCAAAAGAAATTGGGAAACTCATTTATCTCCAGTTTCAACATGTTTTCTTCTCTCCCTGCTCTTGTTCAGGTTTAAGCTTAGATTTAACCAAACTGTAGGCACTTTGGTCATACGGTCGGCGTATGACATGCTCTCGATCACCTGTCATCTTTTGGAAAGCAAACTGTTGTGTTCTTCGGTGTGCATTGTATCTCTGCCAGAGCTGTTGGCATGTGGGATTGTAGAAACAAGTGATCTTCTTTGTTAGGTTTCTGTTGATGGCTGTAGTGTGGTGTGGTGGGGAAAATGAAATGCCAGAAACAAGTTTCTTGGGGTGCTTCTGTGTGACAAGGTAGCTAGAATTGCCTCAAAGGTGAGCTACAGCCCTTGCACGTTCAGACATATGGTGAGCCTGAGAGCACCCTTACCCCCCGCTAACAGAAATTTCTGTTCAGTCCTGTGGAGAGCTGGTGAGAAAGTGGCAGACTTGGTTAAAGAAATGAGAACTGGTCAATGCTTGTAATGAAAATTCAGCTGCCTGGGTTTCACCTCTTTGCACTTCCTTTCACTGGAATTGAGAGCTCAGTTTTCCTGTTCCAACATTTTTTTTTCTCAGCCCATACACTGAGACATTCACAAATATTGGCTTTTTTGACACTTTTCTTCAAATATTTACTTTTGCACGTCATGTTTCTGATGTGCTAGGGGTTAACGCGCTATCCAGGCTCACTGCCATCATTTAAAATTCAAGCATCTAAACTTTTTCCTGAGTCAGTCCATGTTTTTCAAGCAAAATTATAGGCAGGAAAATGATCTATACGAAAGCTGTAAAAGTTGCCATCTGTATTTTATGATAAACTGGTGGGCTTAAAGGTCTGTGTGCTATGAAACCAGGGGAAAATGGCATAGAATGTTTGTGGAAAACGTGGAATTATATCAGCCTTCAGCTGAAGTGTCTTAAAAACTAAGATCCTAAACAATGCCAGGTACTTGTTAAGTGTTTCTTATGTTGGCATTTCAAGCCTCCAACCACCTTTTGGCGTGAAGGTTTGGATCTAATACGCTGCTGGTGAATTGAGGTAGCTAAGATACTGTGCTGAATCAGCTAGGCCTGCAGAAAGTATGCTTTTCTAGGTAACAGTAGCTTATTTTTGAGGAATTCATAGCAACTGCTTAACACACCATACCTGATTTGAAAAGACGGGGGTCTGAACAGGCTGGCTCTGCCTGCTTTGTGTACTTTTGCAGGTGGGATGATATTTCATGTCTCTTGAAGGTTGATGTTAGAAAGGACGTGGATTTTTCTGTTATTTACTATCTTTTATTACCATGAGAAGCTTCGTGACTGTTTAGAATAAAGATTTCTGTTTGGCTGGGCTGCTATCCTTCATATGTGGCTGTGCAAATTCTGGGGAAGGAAACATTTCTGGTCACGTCTTGCCCATGATCCAATTTACTGAGAGGGGGGAGGGAGGTGAAATGTCCATCTGGCTTAACGGTAAGGTAACAGATGACAAGGCAGGGTAGCAGAGAATCATTTATTTTTTTTTTTACTTTTTTATTTTTTTTAAAAAAAGTCAAAGCACCTGTTACTTTTGCATCCCAGTTTTTGTTAAATATCCTTTCGGATATGAAAATATGGGAGTGGAGAAGGTGTTTTAATGCTAATCCCGTGCTTGTGCATGACTTGTCCACTGCTTGCGTCTTCCCTTTCCTTTCTCTAAGTTCTCTAAATATTTCCTCTCCGTTTCACAGTGGCAGTCGCTCTTCCAAAACCTTCAAACCAAAGAAGAATATTCCAGAGGGGTCTCACCAGTATGAGCTGCTTAAGCATGCCGAGGCCACGCTTGGAAGTGGTAACCTCCGGATGGCTGTTATGCTTCCAGAGGGTGAAGACTTAAATGAATGGGTTGCAGTTAACAGTAAGTCAGCTTAACATTTATTTTTCGTGAGGGGGGATGTTATATGTGGGCTGACACTTGCGGGAAGACAACTGTGTACCCCTTTCTAGTGGGGTGGGCTCCTCTGTCCTACATGCACCACTCTGCTGCAGTGGGGAGAGGTGAATGTCATATCATTTAGAGCTGACAGATGCGGAGTGGCTCACTGAGACAAAACTCCTTCAGTTCCCCATGCCAAAAATATGTTCCTGTTAACAAAATAATTCTTATTCTTCGTGGTTAAAGTCTGAGCGCTTGATCACAAACAAGTGCTGAGGTAGAAATGTCGCTGCTGTTTTTAGAAAAGAGACTGTCAGTGCCGTCTTAATATGCTCAAGCTAGTTCTTTTTCAGCTAGGGTTGTTACTCAATAGTATAGGCAAGCCTCTACATGCTAAGTGTAAAACCTTAATTTAGGTAAGTTTGAGGACCAGGTCTAAAAGATGTTACGATATGAGTCACATGTGTGGCTTGTCTTTCCTTCTGCCCATTGCAAACCCAGAGATAGATCTTTGCAATTTTCCTAAAGTTAGTCCCTTCCTTTTGTTTCTACAAAGTTGTGAGCCTTTGCTCTGCTAAGTCTCTGATTTTATTTAACTTCTCTGAAGCTGCTTTTCCTAGCTCTCTTTTTTTATGCTAGACCAGGCCAAACGATGATGCCCAAATTAGTGTATTCTGATTGCTGGACCATGTTTCTTCCTCCTTCCTCTCCCTGCAGCATGAATTTGCTGCCTTCCTTCTACCCTTAGAGAATGGATTAACCCAAATTGTATCATGCTCCATAGCCCGTGCAGGATTTTGGCTGCCACAGACTCTGTGCCTTGTCTGGGTATTTCCTTGTCTTTTGTGTCTTTGACTTGGCCTGCAAGTACAGTATTGATTGTGCACTGCAGAGCAGTATAGATTAGGCTTACGGTAAATGCTTTCTAATTGCTTATTTTCTGTAGTTCTATTTCTTTTTGCTCTTTGACATGTTTGGGAAGTGAACTGTCATACTGACACCATTCTTTATACAAGTTTGTTCACGCTGCATTGCAAAACTGTCTAGAAAAAGAGCCAGCCCATTTTTATGAGTAAGCATTACTAATGATGCTTGATATATTGCTTGCATCCTTCCCTTTTGGTGGTTCCCCTGCTCCATGTCTTCTCTTTCCTTTGTGGCAGTGATGTTTTCACCTCCCAAACGATTTAACCACTAAATTAGCTGGCTGGCAAAAGGCAGTGAAGCATTTGACAAGAGTGGCAGCTGCCTTTTGGTAACAGCTGCATTTTGTAATGAGATGGCCTTCTTTCATGCCTCCTTGCAGCAAAGTGGGGTTTTAATGTTTTTTTTTTTTTTTTTTTTTAGGAGTGAGTAACTCATTAGATGCTCCCTTGATTTTCAACATCTGTCTACCACACCTAGTACCACTTAATGGTGGCTGTGAGCCTCTTCCATTGATGAAAATACTAAATAAGTAAATAAAGGATATGACTTAATGTCATTGGTTTTGCCATTCATAATAGTAAGAGCACAGGAAAAACGCGTGCTGGTCTGCTACTTGTTGCTCAACTCTTAGTCTTACTGGTCTCTTGTGGTAATGAGTTGACTTAGATGTAGATTTTTGAAGTATGTTTTCAAAATAAAAAATGAAAAGGCGAGAAGTGCGTGATCAGTCTATTTTCAGTTTCATGTAAAATTTTTGATCAGTTCAGGAGTACAACTCACACATATCTCTGTAGTAATCAAAATGTACACCAGGCAGTGTGCACTTCAAGTAGAAAAGCATGTGGAAAAAGTAACCTAAATCCTCAAAACTTAAGAACCATGAGTAAGAAGAGGAAATGAAAATGTGCAAAGGCACCATACTGCTTTACAGATGTTGGAAAGGAGGATCTTGCATTTTTCTTGTTTGTCAGGCACTGCTGGCTGTGGTGGTTGGGTGGTGTGTCTCATGGCCTTCTGAGACTTGCAAGTGTGGGATTCACAATAATCAGTCATCTTGTTGAAGTCTGTGTGGGTTTTTTGAACATGCTTGCCTCGAAGCAAACACTAGGCTGTGGTTTCTATTGGGAGCAGGGAATGGAAACTTAATTAACAGTTCTTGTGTACACTTAAGAAACAAGGGCTGCATGTAACCACTTCTTGCTGCCTTTGCAGTGTTAAATGCCTCCCCCCTGCCCACCCAACAAGCTTTTGCAGCACATCTTGTCCTCTGTAACTTTTATCAGCCCTTCCCAGTGTTGTCTTGCCATCTTCTGCTGCTGCTTTGCAAGGGGGAAAAACATTTTTTTTGTTGCTGGAGATGAACTGCACTAGGTGTGTGCTGTACCAGGTTTTATTTGCTTCCCTTTTTTGATACCTGGGAAGTTGTGTGACACAGCTGTAGCTTGTATCCTGCATCTGCTGAGGAGTAGCTGTGATTTGCTGCCAGGATGTGCATGTAATCTTTTTGATGTTTATACTCCTGAATAATCACTGAGCATAGTTACAGTATTTAGCCCTCCCGTCCCCTTAGCCATCAGTTACTTTAATACTACACGATACCTACTATTGCTTACATTTAGGATGTCAACCTCCATTTCATGACAGCATAATTGTAATTCTCTATAGATCTAAGCAAAGAACACCAATTTGGGTTGGCTACAAAGTAATGCGCTGCCTTTCCTTTGGCATAGCAGCAGATTGAGAGGAGCATGTCGGTGTTCATTCCACAGGGTCCTGCAGATTGGTTGTACGAGTATTCACTATTCACTGTTGGAACCGATGACTCTAAAAAGGTCAATTTTTAAGTGAAGACAAACACGTCTGTTTAACTATTGTGGAGGCCGGTCACAGAAAAACAATGCCATTTGTTCAGAATGAGGAGCTTTGTCACCTCAATGCTAAATTGGATAACACATGTCTATTTAATGATATAAGGGGTTTTAGTAGAGTATTCCTGAAATCTAACTTAATAAAGAAACAGTTTGTCATTGACACCTTGAATTGCACAAGTTACAGTAATAGTAGCAGAATAAGGGAGGTAGAAGTATTTAGTAAAACTGTTACCCTGGAACCATGTCATGCTCTTAGTGGTAAAAATTTAACCCTGTCTACTTTAAATTTTGCTTCCTAGTGCTTAATATAGGTCCCCTTTCAATTTTAACCCATGACATCCATTGTCAGTAAGTTATTTTGTAAAGATAAAGTTATGTATCTATACCTTGGTAGCGTGCCGTGCTCCCCAACAGATGCAGGGGGGACTAGTCATCGAAGGGAGATAAAGTGGATTTTTATAAATTGATCACAGTGACCATGGTTCCTAAAAACCGAACCTGCTCTTAGGTTATTGAAGAAGAGCCTTGCTTTCAAAGAGTTCTAAGTGCTCGAGCATCCATTTAAAGTAGTAAAAACAATGGGAATGGTTAGATATATTAGCTTTTGGTCTTTTATTTCAGTAATACAGTGGTAGACTGTTTAAAAAAAAAAATGACTAAGAGAACAGTTATCCCAAGCATGCAACAAAACTTAAGGAATAACCCCCCCCAAAAGAAATATCCAAGGACAGTCTGTAAATGAGGAAACACTGCGGGCTAAATATTAATTTGTGGTAAGTAATTGATAATCGAAGGAACAGAAGTCACTTGACATTGTAACTATCTGCCTTGTATAACTCCCACCTCCTGTCTCATTTATTGTTTGAACATAGCATAAATATTCTTTAGAAAGATGGTCTTTTGGAATACAAAGCCTGAGGGACATCAGTGTCAGCTAATATGTAACAGTTCTCTCTACTTTGAAAGTTTACACTGAAATTCTTTTTTTTTTTTTTTTTTTTTAACAGACTCAATGGTAGAGTTTGGGGCTCTAATAAAGTGCACCAAACATTTAGAAAAGTAAAGAACAGCTTTCTTTTACCCTTTTCTTTATTTTTTTTTTCAAATTAAGATTTTGCTTCAGTGAATAGTTGCATAGTTCTTGCCAGAAGGCATTGTAGAAGTTGTTGGTTGCATTCTGCATCTCCTTTATAATACATCCTAAAAAGCAATAGCAAGGAGGTTTTATCATGAAAAATATTCCAGGACCCTCTTCAGCAGTGTGCGTTTTACAGTTCAGGCTGTAGGAAGCTTGTGTTGCAGTTAAACTGCAGAGTGATAATTGATGGTTTAAATGCTTTACAGCTGTCGACTTCTTCAACCAGATCAATATGCTTTATGGAACCATTACGGACTTCTGCACAGAGGAGAGTTGCCCCGTGATGTCTGCTGGCCCAAAGTAAGATTATTTTTACTCATTGCTCAGTGTGTGCAACTTTTGAGATGATTTTGCATTTGAAAGAGACTAGCTCAGCTGAGTGCCAAAGAAAGGATCATCTGTGTGGGTGGAAAGGATGTCTCGTCTTTTGTTACCTGGGGAGGGCAAAAGCTTGACCCTTTGTAAGGGAGTGGGGATTGGGAAGGTTCTCTCTATTTTTTTATTTTTATTTAGCCTGGGAAGTAGCCTGACTATCAAAACTGTTTTCTCTTTTTTTTTTGTTCTGAAATGTTAACGAGGACTTTTTAAATTAAGACTTGAAGATTTTATCTGCCAGCATTCGATTAGGATTCAGCAAAATCTTCCTTTTAGATGTTTGACTAAGTACTATAGAAAGAAACTTGGCTGCATTTTTGAGTAGTCTTGAGTAAGAATCCCCTACCCTGTTGCTCAGTTAAGTTTCACTTCCTTGATTCTTGCTTATGCTTTTGTACAGACACCCAACATTGTGTTTGTGCTTGCTCTCCAGCTGCTTAGTGTCTTTCAAAGAGGAAAATACCTGCATTTCTAAGCGAGTGGAGAGGGAAGGAACTGCTTCTTTTTACCTTAAAATCTTAAATAAGCAACAAAGGAAACGTTCCACTTTTTCCTCCTTTCTAATGACGTTTGTTGTTGCTGTCCGAAGCCAGTAATTGCCAGCCAGTGAGGTGGGGAGCTGAGGTCAAGCCAAAGGGTGCTGCTGGGAGGGCGGGCTGGTGAGGCAGGGAGGGTATGAGCTCTGCAAGGAGAAAGCAGCCAGACCGACCAAGAAAAGGTTTGGTGCTGCGTTCTTAAACTAACAATGGGCGCTGCTGAATGCCAATACCAGTGTGGGCAGGCAGACCTGCTGCTGCAACGCAGAGAACGGGGTGAAAATACAAAAGCAATAGAAGTTTACTGTTATACAAAAGAACTTCAGAATAGCCTTGTGCAATAACATAGCCCATTGTCTGCTTTGTGCTTCGGCATGCAGAACAGGCTCTAGGTTATTTAATAAGAGCATGAAAATATTTGTTTGCTTTGTTTGTCTGAATGAGAAGCAGTTACTTGGGGACGGAGGTTAATTATTAAAGGCTTAGCTTTCTGGTTGCCAATCTAAACAATTTATTTCTCTCCAAAGAGACTGATAACGGAAATTTATGTTGTACTCAAGTAGTTATGAAGCACGGTAAAAGAGAGACACTGGAGGCTAAGAAATGCATTCTGCCAAGTTTTTAATTAGGTGACCTTGTCCCTAGGATTTGCAGAGCATTCCCCGAGCTCTGCAGGCCCCACCTGTGCTCAGAGGTGGGTTTTGCGAAAGAGGGTCAGAAGCGTGCGTGTGTTTGAGGGGCCAGGGCCAGGCAGGCACAGGAACGGGTGATTTGTGAGGCTGGCAGCGACTGGCAGCGGAGCGTGTGCTGTGGTTTTAGTTTGGGTGAGTGTGGCCTTTCTTTAAGTTAAAGGTGACCTGCAGAATTTTTTGGGGGGAGGTACTGGTAGAAAACCTGTTAGCGTAACAGCTCTGATATTTACGTTTTTTTTTTTTTTTTTCCGTTTCTTATCTCTGCTTCCTGTTATCTTCTGGCTCAAGCTGTACTGGTTGAGGAGGCATTGAGTCTTACGAGCTCTTTAGTGCTTCTAGGGTGAAGGTTGCTGTCTGCTTACATCCATGGCTGAGCTGCCACTGTTACTGCTCTATTTTAGATAAGAGAGTGTGAGTTAGCTGAAACAACTTACATAAGGTCACGCGAAACAGGTTAGACAGCAGTAGTGTGAGTAGCTGGGGAGAACTAAAACCAGCAAGCACTCTGTGGCTTTACAGTCTGATTTCCTTTTATTTATTTATCTTCTGTGCAAGTTAAGTCCTGTAAGCTACTTGCCAGCCAGTATCATTGCATCCACACTTGGGCTTTTCTCTTTATTAAAATAAACTCAGAGTTTGGAGTGCCTTGGTATTTTACAGACGCAGGGCTACACATTCCCACTGGGAAAACATTTATAGTCCATATATTAAATGCCTGGGGCTGCGTAGGTACTGCTTGGGCCCACTGGTTCTTCTTGGTAGCGGTCTTAAACAGGAGGCCTTGGCTGAGGCAGGTCAATTTTGGGGATCCCCCGAAGCTTCCTGGTCTGAATGGGAGTGGGGAGCTGAATGCTGCTTTTAGGTTGGGAATGATAAAATCCAACTGAAATCCAGCTTGGCCATTCTGCTAACATGAAGCATGCGTGCTGTGAGATCATTTAAATTTCTTTTGGGATTGTCTTTGTTGGAAGGATTGCTGAATTAGTCTTTACCAGGGTGTTAGTGCCTTGAGTTAGTAAAGGATTGGCATACACATCAAGAACCAATCGCTCTTTCTTGCTGCACAGCTCATTGTCTAATAATTGAGAAAATTAGCCATTTGATTTGTTCCAAAATATATGCTTTCTCATGGTAATATTCCATTCTTTTCATGTCTGCAAAGACAAACCGTTTTTTACCCAAACAAACCCTAGCTGGCTTGCGTTTCTTACTATTCTTGTGTCAGTTTTGTCACCATCAATGCAACGGGCATGATAACAAGTTAAGAACCTGCATTAAAGTAATATGTTTATTGAGCAGTATGGGGTGAGGGGAATTTTCTTTATTTTCCTCCATGGCTTTACAACCATGTCTTAAATAAGAACACAAAGGAAGGACGTGACTGCTGCATTTTTCAAAGCTGGATGTCTGAACCGAGGCTCTAAAATCCATATTTAGGCATTTGAGTGAGTGAGCTAAGCTCACTGTTAGTGGTGGTGAGAGCCTTTTGATTTTCATGAGGTTTCTAGGTCCACACTGCTTCTAAGTTTAGATGTCAAATGAGAATAGTGTGACGCTCCGAAGTGGACAGCCTCCCATAAGTCCTACAGGGGTGTAATATACTGTAGTTGAATGTTCATGTGTTATCTTCTGCCCAGTGTGTCTGTAGCAGTAAATAAACAAATAAGCAGTTAATCAGCTGCATCTCTCAGCAATGACAGTCCTTTTGCCCTTTCTTGACACTCCACTTTGCACCTGTGTCTCTTGATGACTGAGACACAAAACAGAATATGGTATTTTCCAGCTGTCCGATTTAATATAATTTTACTGAGATTTAGAGATGACAGGTCCACATATATGCCTAAGAGTCTTTGAAAAGGCATTACTGAGCCACCGTGTTTTATTGCTCTTGGACAAGATAACAGCTTTAATGTTGCTTTAAACTATTTTTTTCCCCAAGCCATGTACTTTTAATTGCATGGTAGAGAAGCTGGTCCTATAATTGCTTATACTTCGAGATGTTTTCTAGTGTGAGAAGCATGGTTGTTTTTTCTGTTTATAGATGGCAAATAACTTGCGTTTATTAGTATTAGAAAATTTTATCACAGTCATTAGGGATTCCTAGGCTTTCCCTTGTACTTGCTAGTGTGAACTGTGTATTTCTTGCTCTTTCACACATTGTTTTGCCCGTAAAGCCTATACTGTATTGTACAAATTTCTTAAAATGTATTTTCCCTACAGCAGCCCCGTATCACGATAAGATCTGTTTGTTTCTATCATCAGAGCTGTAGGTGTTCGCTCAAAAACTTGAGATAGGGTATGGTTATTCTATTTTTTTTTTTTTTTTTAACCCTCATCTGTAGCTGTTGAAATAATTCTATTATGTGTGGATTCTTTTTGGTTGGTTGGTTTTGTTTTTGTGTTTAAGAGGCTGGGCTAGGATTCCTGGTTTTTTGTTTTTGTTTTTTTTCTCAATGATGTATTTAATATTGTCACAAGAGTTCATTTTCCCCTCCCTTGCTGAGCCCAAGCCCTTTGACAGTCTAGGGACAACCATGAACATTACACACCCACTGTGCGGAGCATGGGGAGTTTGACTTCATTTTTGTTAGGATATATATATCTTCTGTGTTCCTTAAAAGCTGTGTTACTTTAAAGGTAATTCTATGTCACTCCTTCCTCTAAAAAATGCAGAACTAATGCGTAGTGTTGGGGGGAGGAGGTGTCTCAGGGATATATGCTACTTGGATGAGATTTAACATGTAATTTAGATTTTTTCTTCTTATTCTGTTTGTCTCTAGACTGAATCTGGCACCTAGCTAAGTGTTGGCATTTGTCCTGTGTTAATATCACTTAAATCTCAGTGTTAGGGTAATACTGGGTGGTGAGGAATACTGCTAGAAACGCTGTGGTCCTTTCAGTTGTGTGGAATTTTCTCATGTATTTTGAGATATGATTTTTAAAATGCTTTCAGACCTTCTGATTTCTTACCATTATAAAAATAGGGTCTTTTTATGCCATTGTTAGCAGCACACTTGTAATCACTCATAAAATTTGTTTACTGTGTAGATGTTCCCCCACTTACTGTTCTGACAAAACTAAACTTGTTAAACCAAATTTCAAGCCAAATTGATCAGATATGATTAAGCCTTGCATAAAATGATGTGTATGATCTTCAAAATAGAAGACTTTCCCAAATGTCCTCACCATGCTAATTGCAGATAGCAAGAGAAAGTTCAAATGGTGTTGTTTGCAGCCCAAACATTGTGGTATGCTACTGCTGTACTAAAAAATAACAGTTAAGCATGTTATCATCCATGAAAAGAAGAAATATTAGCTGTTAATAACATCTCTTTGAATTCTTTTAAAAAGAACTGGGATAGAACTTGTAGATGTGGGGGGTATGTTTCCTGGAAAAGCATGAGTGAGCTGACAGTACTACCCTTGAGGTTGTTTTTTTTCTTTTTTAATAAAGAGGAGTGGTGCAGCTAGTCTGAGCCATTGTTCATTCGTTTCTCTGGGAGGATTTCAGAGCTGCAGAGCTCAGCAGTCCTTTTCCCTTCTGGCTGGGCAGCAGGCTTGCCCCACGGATAGCCATTCTGCAGCACTGCTCTTTGGATGGTTGGCTGAGCAAGGCTGGCTGATCTAAAACAGACGTGGGGAATTATGCTGGTTTTAGATCTAAGGGAGGGCTGCGCATGGCTGTGCTGATGAGGGGGAAAAAAACCCTGCTCAGATGTTACAGATTGGCAGGGAATATTAAGATATATGCATTTGTACTCAGCAAGAAATAGAAAAGAACACTGTGGTTCACTTGAAAGCTGGTATTGTCAGACTCCCAGTGTTAAACGCGTTTTTTTTTTTTTTTTTCCAGCTATATGTTCCCATGATAAGCTGTCTTCTCTTCTGTCTGGACTTGTGTGGATTGTGCTCCCCAAGCCAGTCAAAAAATCTGTTCCATTCTAATTTCATGAGGACTTGTTTATGTCTGGCTGCGCGTGCAAATGGATGCTGTTTAATACAGTCTTCCATGGCTTTTATAATTCCTCAGGTTAAAGTGGTAACTAAAATGAATGAAGCTGGAATCTGCTCTTTATGTGCTACATAAAAGATGTCAATGTTATTAGCCCTGTGAATAGAAAAGGATAAAAAGAGCACACAATTTATTGCTCCATAGTGACATCAGTAGTTTGGAAAGGTGTGATGTCACCTTGTTTACAGGTTGAAAAACTAAGCTAAAAGACTGCAACTATCCAGTGAGTCGGTGGTATAGCTGGAGATGGAGATTTTCTGAATCTTGGGCTAGTTCATCTGTGTGCTGCGTGGTAATACTAGACTATCAGATCTGAGCATAAGGACGACTATCTAATCTGGAAGCTTTCTTCTGCTGGCTGAAATGCACTTTCCACCAGCTTCCAGTTTTTTAATAGTATTCCTTGGCGTTAACTTACCTCTGAATCTCTTCCATGTCTCTAATAAAATCACACTTTGGGATCTCTGGCAAGAACCAATGTAGTTTGGTCTTCAGTTACGCAAAACCTATTAAGCCTATTTTCAAGTGTAAAGAAATATTAATAAATTTGGGGGGGCTCATGTGTCTGCCTTTGGCAGCTGGTGCAGCTGTTGAGCAGTGCCACTCGCTTTGCAGTTCTCCTGCAAGCAGAGGTGAAGGAAAGCTGCCTGCTAGGGCTGACTGCATGAAACACCATTTGAAGTCAGTCAGCTGCCTTCACTTATTTGAGCCCAGGAGCTTAGCTTTTTGTGTGGAGAATGTAACCTAACTTCTTGATATTTCACATCAACAGGTTGTAATTTATTATTTTTTTTCTTTTTCTTTTTTTAAAAAAGCTTTAATAAGAGAAGATGTGGCTGTTGCCATTTCAAGCAAAAGTGCTCTGCATAAGGATCGGAAGCCTACTCCTGCAGCACCTTTTTGATGAACAGGGGTGCTTTGACCGCAGGTTGCCACATATATTTTGGCAGGAGTGTTAGAACCAAGGATGAATGAGTTGTGCATGCGAAAGATGGCATTTTTGGAGGCCTTCGCAGACTACAGAGAGGCCAGCTAAAGCAGGGTTGCACTGGGGAGACTGGGTATAGAGCAGTTGCAGATGACTTGGGAGCATCTGGACCTTAGTTTCAAGGGCTGTGGGAGGGTGTGGGAGTGCCGGGGAGCGGTGCAGGAAGAGCGACCTTCTAGGCCTTGTTATGAATGATTCACTTGTTAAGAAATGTCTTGTTGTTTTCATCCCAACCCAGATATGAGTACCACTGGGCAGACGGGACAAACATAAAGAAACCAATTAAGTGCTCTGCACCAAAGTACATTGATTACCTGATGACTTGGGTCCAAGATCAGCTGGATGATGAAACGCTATTTCCTTCTAAAATAGGTAATGTAAAATAAGTAAAATTGAACAATGTATTTGGATTACAGTTGTAACGGAATATTCAAGTCTTCTAGCATTGAAGGGTCTCCTAAATGACTCCCTGGAGTAGGACAAGTATAAAAGGTAATGTTATATATAGACAGACACTTTCATCTGTTAAGATAAAATTAATGTGGTAGTACATGAACTCTGATCCATGTGTTAATCTTTTTAGAAAACATCTAGCACAATAATGAATGCAGGAAGCATTGTATCTACTTAATAACTGGCCTTTTGGATCAAATCTGATTTTTTTTTTTTTTTAGTTTTGAAAGGTGGGTTGTTTCCTTAGAAATAAGTAGGAGGGTCTCTAAACCTTATAACCAGTAAATTGGTGCGAACTAGCAGATTTTTGATGAAGGAAAGACACTTGGTCCTCATGGCAAACTTCTCCTAGACCTTACTTCCAAAGAAGCTGACTGCACCTTTGATCCTAAATGCATGATTTTTTTTTCTCTTCAAGTGAAGATGGAAGATGTATACTTTTAAGAGGGTTTCTTTCAGAAAAGGAGGAGGAAAATAATGAACAACCACTGGTTCTGAAATGACAAGGAGAAGAAAATCCTGGCACGGAGGACTGTTTGTTCTAAAGCTCCTAATTGGCAGTTTTCCAATACACTGCTACTCATAGGGTTATGAACCGTTGTGGAAAAAGGAAGGGAGATCTCTTAATTGCTTGTATTTTGTGAATAGTTTCTGAGGCATTTGACACATTTTCAATAAGCCTATTCGGAGAAACAGGGCCACCTGTCAGAATCAAGTGGCATTTGTTTTTACTTACAGTAAGCAGATATGCAAAGAAGGTTGGTTAGTTTGGGAAGAAGTAACAAAAATCTAAATCTTGCTCAGTAGATGTGAACATAGTATCTTCACATCCTGTGGCACTTGTTTTAGTGTTTCAGGGTGGAGTTCAGAGCTGGGGTAGGAGTCTGTTACTAAAAGGAATGATATTAAATACAGCTTGTATTAAAGTGGTGCTTAAAAGACTACGTCAGGACTTGATCTTTCTTTCACTGCAGCATATACTTCTGTGAAGACCTTTATTTTTTAATAGGATGTATTTCTGAAATGCAGTGATGCAAAAAGGGACTTAAAGGCCACAGTGGATAAGCAAATAAATATGAGCTTCCCATGCGATGCAGTAGCCAATGAAGGAAATGTGATGTACACGTAAGCAGGACAAGCTTAAGTAAAGTGTGGAAATTTTATTTCTAGTGTTTTAAAGCATTATTGAGGTTATGATTGGCTACCAGCATCCAAGCTTTGGCCTCTGGCCTTCTGACAGGACTTCGCTAGTTGGAAGGACTGCAAAAGAGCTAAGCTGGCTGGGAATCTGCTATGTGATGAGAAGCTAGACAGCTTTGATCTACTTAGATGGTTGATATATGTTTTTTTTTTTTTTTAGCCTGCAGATGTGTTGGCTAAATAGATTATTGCTCCCAGTGGCTGGTTGCGGTTTCCTAACCAATTTTAATAGAACTTGTACACTGACAAAGATCTGCTGTTGAAACTTACTTTACATGTCCTGGGTCATTTTTGCTGAAATGACTGAAAGGAGCATGTGTCAGTTATTCAACAGGCAGGTAAGAAAGCAGTAGCCTCAGGCTAGGGGATGGTGATGAGCAGGATGGAAACAGAGTCTCTTCAGAGGGGCAAGACAGCTGGAAGAGAACACTTTTTCTTGTCTCACTTTAGCCAAGAGAACTGTAAAACGTGATTGCTGAAATTGAAGAGGGTTTCAGCTATGTACACAAAGGTATATGGTGTCACTTAGGGTACCCTGTGTTATCTCCAACACCTGTGCAGGGCCATCGGTGAGACTCAGAGCCTGGAGGAGACTTCCACTTTTCTGCATTGGCAGTCAGAGGCCAGGCACGTTCTGAGAGGGCATATATAATTGCATTAGATGCCTTTGTTGGGCATCTGAATCTTCCCACATGGGAAAAGATTCTTGGTCAGAGAAAGTCCTCCAAGGAACTATCCTAATGTATAACAAGATTTAGTAGCTGGACTCTCTAGCTAGATGGGTTCGGCATAGAAATGTAGTCAAATTTGTCCTGGGATGAATTGATAAGCCACTGGACTACTGGAGGGAGAGAAACTTCCCCTCCGGTCTTCTAATGAGCTTGTTGTGCATCAGTCTAAGTTGTGTGTTGAGTGAACATTGCTGAGTGAAACGAAACAGCCCTTCTTGTGAAAGGGTGCAAGAAATAAGGTTGGGTTATAATGGCTTTCAAAATAAATGAACATGGCATGGGTGTTTAAAAATAAGTCATCTGTTTTCTCATTTCTAGGTGTACCGTTCCCAAAGAATTTCATGTCAGTGGCAAAGACGATTTTAAAGCGTCTCTTCAGAGTTTATGCTCACATTTATCACCAGCACTTTGATCCAGTGATCCAGCTACAGGAAGAGGCACATCTTAACACTTCTTTCAAGCACTTTATATTTTTTGTTCAGGTAAGTGTGGCAGGAACATATAGTTATGATTATAATCTGGAAAAGTAATGTATCAAAGTAACCCATTCAGTTTCATAACAGCGGGTATGTTTGTGGGTGAGTCAACACCTCTAAGGCTCTAAGAGTGTGTCTCATTGTATTTGTATGTATATTTACAGCTAGAAATATTCAAAGAATTGAAAAGTTTTCAGTGAGGTATTCATTCCCTACCAGATTGAATACCGCAAAGTGTTTGCTACCAAATAATTACATAGAACAGTAATTCCTTACAAAAGAAAGAGGGAGGACAGTCTCTGAAACTATTGATTAAAGATTGAAAAGAGCATGCTTGTTACAAAACTACATTCTTATCCCTTCGCAGCCCAACAAAGGGCATCTTCTTGGCACGTTTCCTCCACTTAAATGGGGAAAAAAGCTTTAGGCAGTTGAACTTTGCTATTCAGATAATGGCAGACAGGCAGGAAACACTGTAGTGGCTAGGCCTGGACTTGAAGAGCCTACTACCAAATGACTTCTATCTGAATAAGCCTTCTTACTTGAGCTGCACAGATAAAACTCTGTACGTTTGTCTTTCCCCTCATCCCTGTTACAGGAATTCAACCTTATTGATAGAAGAGAGCTTGCACCACTTCAAGAACTGATTGAAAAACTCACCTCTAAGGACAGATAAAAGGAAGAGGATTTTTTGAAGTCACTTGTTTCTTTAAGCGAGCGTGTGGTATTTGTTTTTTGTTCATTTGTTTTTTAAAAACAAAACAAAAACTGTGCTGTTATTCCTGACAGCCAAGATCTACTCTTTGTGCTTTTATTAGGGGAAATCTTTTGTCCGTTAGCGACATGCAGTAAATAGCTTTTTTTTTTTTTTAATAGTTGTTATTCATTGTGGAATTTTAGCAGGTGCTGACTGTAGCGGAAACATGCTTGGCTGGGGGATTGACTCTGCTGGTGGATGGGTTCTGTGTTGTGTCAATGGTAGCCCATTCTCATGAAGTCCCTAAAAGACTTCCTTACATTCTCTAAGTGCCTTGGCAGACTCACTTCTGAGGTGCAAAGCACATACAATACTGAACATTGCTGGAAACAGAAAATAAGAACTAACACCCAGGACACTTACTGATACTTGTTTTAGAAAAAAAATATATATATATATATATACTTACACTAAAAAAAGCCATAACTTACTTAAATCGATGATCTCCAGCTTTTAATACAAATATTTGTCTTATTTTTTTAGAGATTAATATAGAATTTTTCAAATCTAGATAGTTCTTATAAAGAAAAGCGATGATAAAGCTCTAATCACCAAATCAAAATGATGAAGGTGGTGTCAAAATTACAGAGAGCTTGTGGTTAGCAAATAGTTTCACGTCTGTTGCACTATTTTTTGCTTTTCATAGTTGCTTTTATTTTTTTTTTTTTTTAACAGGTAAATACAATACCAGCTTGGGTCAGGCACTTTTGTTAAGTTTCCTAGCATTTGCCAAACGAACTGTCAGCTTGCAGAAATACAGCTAGGGAAGATAGTCAATATCAAAACTACACTGGGGTAATACTAAGAAAATTCTGCCTTGAAAAATAACTAAAGAGATGGTGTTTGTAAGCTGGGAATAAAAAGCCTGGCTCTGTGGAGGAGCTCTGATGGCCAGTGTTTTCCGTGGTAGGGAATGTACCTCGGAGGGAAGATAATTTTGTGGACCACTTAGGATTTACATTAGCACAACGGTGTTCTTCCCCATTTAAAATTGCTGCCCATCTCCAAGAACTACAGAAGTTGGGAAAAGTATTTGGAACATACCAGTGATTTTTAGTTGTTTGTAATTTGGTGAATGCATCTTTTGTTTCTGAGAAAACCTACGTCCTACCCCACCTGTCTTAGTCTCTCTGCCTCTCTAGCCTTCCGTTGTCTCAAACTAGACATGAGAATCACCTGTGACAAGTTAACTTCTGGGGTGGTCCAAAGGCAATGGCCTGGAAATCTCTGCTGCAACTATATCAGAGTCAGGTTTCCCATTGCAGAAGCCCATACCACTCTCTCTCATGTTTGTTTATGGGTCTTGCAAAGCTGTTGCATTTTGGCTTCAAAGAAATCTACATTAGGTTCTGCAGTGTGCTATCCCATGATATCACTAGTTGCCAAATACAATACACTAGGTGGTTAACGTTGCCAGGCTTTGCTAGATTGTGACTCTCCTAAAACACCATTTTTAGACCTAAATAATGTGAATGTATCAACTGACCCCTGTATACTAGACTGACTCTTGAACCTCAAAAATTTACAGGTAAAGCCGAGGTTGGCACATGGCAAAAAAGTTGAGACTTTATTTTGGGCACTTCTGCTTGACTGAAAGCGTTGAGTAAAGGAGAAAATGCTGTGCAGCAGCCTGCAAAATATGTAAGTGGCCATTAGTATAGCCAGCTAAGAAATATTTAAGCACAGTAACAAATATATGTTCATTTTGAAGACTAGAATCGTTGCTTTTGAGTTAAAATAATATATTTCAGAATCATCTGAAGCTTATTTTAAGAACAATGTTATTCCTCATTGGAGTTAAATTTCCTAGTCAGCGTGAGAAGCAGTTTAAACTTCTGTTACTTCTGTGTCTTTTTCTTACCAGACTTGAGAACAGTTGAGAATACATATTACTGAACAGAAAAAATGGCCTTGTATGCTTGTTTCACAGCTTTTCATTTAGAAATGGAAACCAGCCTCCTACTTGTAAAGAGTGGTCATGCAGTCGTGTTCATAGTGAATTTAGGTTTGGTTACAGTAAAGTTAGATACAGAGACTGCTTGCAAAACACCTAGAGTTTAGCACATGTAATTCAGACAGTCCTTGGCTTCATCAGAAGCTTCACTAAAGTTCAAAAAACGATAGAATATGTTTTGGCTCCTTCGCAGGTCAAGGTCACTGTCCAGTAGAAGCTGCTTATAAGTTAAGGACAAGGGAAAATTTCACTTACTCCGTTTCAGCTTCTTGTGTCACACAGAAGGAAGACATTTTCCTAATGTGTAAGTATCAAAGGAAAGGGCTTCTTTACTGTGATTTTTGGTAACACTGAGAATTGGGATTGGATTCGATTGATGACAGTCCACACTAGAAGGATGAGGTGGGTCAAGCTGATGATGCGAAGTGAGCTTTCCCTCAGATGTTTTTTTGACAGACTCCTAGTTTAAAAAAGATAGAATAAGGTCTTATCCCTTCTCAGCCAGTAACGATCTTGACTATCCCATGTGTGTACATGCATGTGGGAGGAAAAGAGGAGAGATACTGTCTTCAGCAAGTTGGGGGTCAGAAGAAGATGTGCAAGGTAAGAGAATTGAAGGCAAAAGCAAATAAGAGGCACAAGCACAATTTCCTTTCCTTTGGCAAGTCCCTTATGACTGCAGCATTCACACCAATCCTTTTGTCAGTCTTCCTGTTCATGGGACTTACATGGTCTGGCAAACATCCCCATGAAATTTTGTTGGCTAATGGAAGAGTCAGTCAGTGGTGTAACATCTAAATGCTGCTGCCAGGGGTCGAGCAATGTGCTGATAAAAAGGGAGGAGCTCCCATGGGCAGAATATCCCATGGGTTGGATTGTGCAAGTGCCATCCTGTTTAATAGTTTCAAAAAGAGTTCTCCCATGCACTAGCCTTTTTTTGTGGTGTATGGTACGTTCAGTGAGGTAGCTGGGAATGCACTGCTTGGAGGGACTGTGCATCATCCATGATGTCTTTGCAGCTGCAGAATTATTTTTAACTGAGTAGCATGCCGGACATCTGATCTGGACATGACTGTGAGCCTAGTTGGGCTGCTGCTAGCTCTGGGTGGAGGGTTGGAGGGGTCCTTTAGTTCAGGACTAAGCGATGCAAAAGACTAACATCTTTGCAGAGTTACAGGGGTGGAGAGCATCCACATGACTATGCAAAAGCAGCTTAGCTCCTGAATTTGACGTGCAGTATTTTAAATGGACTTCAGTCATGCAGGAAGCCGAATTTAGAACAGGATCTTGCACACACAGCCTTTTATGCATACTTCTATCTGAGAAGTGTTTAATGACTGAAACTTTCAAGCTTGAGAGGGAGATAGGCATCCAGCTACAGAGGCGTGAAGAGTGCTGTGGATGCAGTTTGATATTAAAAATCCCATGAATTTACCAATGAAAACTGCTTTGCTGAGTTGAGTCAGTACTGCTCAATAGGCTGCGTGTGTACATTCACTGTGCTGATAATGCTTACTGGAGCCTTTCAACCAGTGCTAGAGCTCGTGTTATCACATTGCAACAAGACGTGAGAGTGGCACAAGTCTGCACTAAAAGTGCTAAATAGGAGATACCCTCGATTAGATTTAAAGCTATCTTGTTGGTTTGGTGTCATATACGAGAAAGAAATTCAAACGAAGAATACTTAACAATGAGGATTTGCTCTGATTGATACCATTGCAGTTGCTCTCCTTGTTTTTGGCAGGCTTCTGCTCTGGAGTATTTTTTTTCCTCTTTTTAAGCACCCAATTCTAGAAATTCAGAGGCATCTGCTGCAGATCAGCAAATCAGAATTTGAATGTATTATGTACAATATTAGTCTTACAGGGATAGTGTATTTTTTTGTATTTAGTATCTGGCAGTAGAAAACACTTTTACAGAATAGTTTCTAGGCATGTAATAAAAGCTTGGAGATCTTGATTTGCCTGACAGCTGTATGAACACATTGTTTAATTATACAACACTTGAAAATAACAACATTAAAGATATGTGTGTGCAGTGTTCGGGATTCAGTATCCCTATGCTGTTTATATTTGCAGCTTTTAATTGTTTTTTTCTTTTTGCTTCAAAAAGATGTGGGACCAGAAGTTCATGTGTGTTTACACTTTTGAAGTAAGGGCACATCAAAATGCTACACAAAAGTTGTCATGTTTTACAAGCCGAATCTGGGTAGAGTGAGTATGTTTATAAAATAGTGCATTGGCTGGGGGGTTGCCACCCCCCAAATAAAACCCAGAGAAATGAACCCTGAACAAATCTGCTTTAGGCCCATGTTACAAACAGACTCTGTTACGTGTCATGAGAGCATTGAAACAAAACCTTTCTGCTTTGTTGTCATCAGGAGCAGAAGGTGCTGATGGGGCTAAACAAGGCTGGGCCACCAGTGCTTGCTGAGGCCTTCCGGTCTAA
Source organism: Anseranas semipalmata (assembly GCA_013399115.1). Lineage (NCBI taxonomy): Eukaryota > Metazoa > Chordata > Aves > Anseriformes > Anseranatidae > Anseranas > Anseranas semipalmata. The sequence goes on from VXAA01006955.1 coordinate 1,222,369, forward strand.
TAATGTCCTTAAATTCTGCTGTTCGGGGTGTTCTTCAGCTACCAGCATATTCGACCATGTCAGTGATGTGGGCGGTAACTTCAGGAGGTCATCTACCTCAAGATGGGATGGGACAAACTCTGTTAAGTTAATCACGTTCGGCCACTGTTGCCACTGTTGAGATGGTGTTGGCTATGTAATGCTCGCAGTTGTTCACATTCAAGTCAGGGATACAAGTTAATTGTGCAAATAGAAAAGAAAAATGCCACATTCTGCTGTTGCAGGTAGCTGAATGGTAGTTGAGGGGACAAAACCAGGTTTCAAGGGGCTGACAGCCCGTCTGCAAGTATCAAGTTTCTTTTACTGCTTACTATGCAATGTAGAGCTTTGAACTTTACCTTTTACTTCAAGATACAGAGGAGCACTGTCCTTATTCAGTATTTAGGAACTGAACACTCTCCCAGTCTCCCTGACACTCACTTAACAGGTAAAGGATACCTATTTGCTGCTATGGACTTTACATACCTTTCAGATCGTTCCTTTCTGCTTCTTGCCCTCCCCTTCCCTTGAACCAGAAGACGCAGTTTTATTATAAACATATCCTTTTTGGGTAGTTTTTCTTACCAGCCTCTCCCCCCTTCCTACCTGCCAGAGTGCTATGTTACTGTATATAAAACACCCCCTTTTAGTTGGACTATTTAAAAAGGTGCAGCATGAATACAGACTCCTTGCTTTTCTTTCACTAAAAGATTCATTGTTACTCTGAATCTTGTTTCTTTCACTGCTAATTTCAGTTGTTTTTTTTTCCCAAACTGCACTAAAACCACTATTAGTTTTATGAATGTCTGTTGTCTTTTCCTGGATATCTTATCTTGTAAGATGAGACTAACAATGGTCATTTTAAGTGTTAAACCTTTTTACTTTCCTGCTTTTCTTACAATTTCCTTTTACCAGGTTAAGACTGCAGTCTAGGTAAATATCAGATTATGTTTTTGTTTTAGAAACAAATTCCCTAAATTGTTCATAGAATATTGTATTTTTAGGGGAAATTAATTTTTATAGCCACTAAACTATACTCATTATTTTTGTACGTTTGCAACTTCTGACATTTTTCAGAGATGTGTCGCGGAGGGAACGCTTATTTTCATTGCTGTTTTATTACTTCTGTGTGCTGTAGTTGTGTTGCTTAGTACCATAGAAGCACATACCTCGATGTGCAATGCAAGAGAGAGAAGAATGCTATAGGAGTGAATGAGGTTTCAATAAAAGGCCATTTCTGAAGGCAAAAAAAAAAGATATTACAGAAGCAACACTAACCTTTCCTCCTTTAGAATCTTACAAGATATGGGAGAAAATACGGTGTAAAATACAAAATGCAAGATGAGAACCCTTACTGTAAGCTAACTGTGCCAATATTGCTTCAGTTTGTAGCCACTGATTGTTACGTAGTTTTAAATGAGAACAGCATTTGATTTAAAAAAAAAAAAAAAAAGTTGAATGTCTGAAAATCTGCAACGTGTTTATTTGAGAGTTGTAAATAATGTATACAGATTGTTGTATGTGATGGGACAAAATATTTAAATTCTAGGTTTTTTTCAATAAGGAGCTGAAGGCTGTTTATAAGAGGAAAATAAATAGCTATGTTTGACCTTGATTGTCCTTTTTTTTTCCCCCCTTCTTGCCCTTGGTTCTAAATTCTCTCCCTGTAGATAGGACTTTTCCTGTAGGTTGTTCACGTGCGGCCATTACCCCTGTACGCGAGCGTTTTGTGATTGCCATGTCGGAACGTCGCGGCGAGCAGCCGCCCCGCTTCCCCTTTCGCCGCCGAGGCGCGGGGCCTGCGCCTTCCCCGGGGTTACGGGCACGCTGGGCCGGGGAGCCGGNCGCGGGCCTGCCCCCCCGTCGCCGCCGGGGACGTCAGGGACCCTCTGGCAGGGGCCAGCGCGCGCCAAATTCGAACGCGGGCGCGGGCTGGGCGCGAGCGCGGCGGCGGAAGGGGCGACGGTTATTTCCGTTGCGTCCGTTACCGGCTCCCGCGCANGGCAGCCTCCTCGCGTCTCGAGCGGCAGGCAGCGCGCGCGCCCGCCCGCCCGCCTCCTCACCGCCATGGCGACTCCCCCCAAGCGCGGCAGGCTGGAGGGCAGGATCAAGAAGATCGCCGTGGAGGGCAACATCGGTGAGTCGGGCCGGCGCGGCCGGGCGGTCCGAGGTAACGCGCCTCCGCCGTTCCTGATAGCTGTGTAAAACACCTGTGTAAACGCAGACTGTCAGGTCAGACTCGTGGTATTCAACGGCTCTCTCAGCAAACAAGAGAAACCCGTTCAGCTATGGTGGAGAGCAGGGAGTTACTGACTTCATAACGAGATATTCTTTTTTTTCCAAGAGACTGCGCTCAAAACTGAGGGCAGGAGTTGCAAGGGTGTCACTTTGCTTACTGGTACGCGTGCTGGCAATTGATAGCCACCTGCTTGGCATCTCTCAGGTTTAAGCATCTCTTTTTAAAATCTCCTGAGCGTTTTTTCAGTTGGCGGCAGACATCCATGCTGTATCTTCATTTGGGAAACTGTCACTTCTGCTTTCTATTTCTTTCTTCTTTGCTATTCTTTTTTTTTTGCCTAAAATATAGACTGCAACAACTTGGTGCCTGAGAGTGCACTGCCAAGCAAATGTAACTTTCTAGATAATTGATATAGGCTGAAGCTTGCTGTCATCATTGATTTGATATGGGTGTTGTAAGTTTTTAAAAAAACAAAAAATAAAAAATGGTGTTTCAATTCCTTGATGGCTTGTGGTGCACTATCATCTCTGAATCATGCTTGTCGTGAGGTCAAAAGTATGTGGGTGCAGGACACTCATTTATGGTACTTGAAAATAGTTGTCTAGTTGTTAAAGAATGATAGTTATCAGTATTTTTGACTGCCATTCTTCCTGGATGCTTTTTCTACAGCTGCAGGGAAGTCGACATTTGTGAATATCCTCAAACAAGCTGATGAGGAATGGGAAGTTGTTCCTGAGCCTGTAGCTAGATGGTGCAATGTTCAGCAAAACTCTGAAGAGGATTGTGAGGTATGATAAAAGAAACCAAGGTGAAACTTTATTTAAAAAAAAAAAAAGTTAAATGTTCTTCTAATATCAGATATAGTGGTCTTCTGAAAAAAAAACCAGGTTTAGAAAATACATGTAATATCTTTTTCACTGATTGTTATCATAGAGTGGTTTGGGTTGGAAGGGACCTTAAAGATCCCCTAGCTCCACCCCCCCACCGTGGGCAGGGACACCTCCCACCAGACCAGGCTGCCCAGAGCCCCATCCAGCCTGGCCTTGAGCACTTCCAGGGATGGGGCATCCACAACTTCTCTGGGCAACCTGTTCCAGTGCCTCACCACTCTCTGAGTAAAGAATTTCTTCCTAATGTCTAATCTAAACCTACCCTCTTTTAGTTTAAAGCCATTACCCCTTGGACTTAAAAATGGCACTTTCTGCAGTTGCTTTGGCTGGTTTGAAGAAACATGACATTTTATATGATTCCGAAAATTAGTCAGGAAGCACTTAAATACATAAAATTATAAACACAAACCTAATGTGTGTTAAGCTGTTTGTGCATGCGTCTGTGGATAGCTCTTAGTCTTGTGTGCATTGTCAACAGTTCTCCTTGCTTGCTGCTATCTAATGCTGTAGCAGCAGCAGCTGCTGTAGAACAACACAGTACTGAACACCAGTTAGGCTTCTAGTAAGACAAATATTGTCTAGTGTAAACAATAGGCTTTTTCGTGCTTTTTTTCCCCTTTTTCCTTCCCCTTTTAGAGAATAATTATCAGTGTTCAGGATTATTGGTTGTTGCTTTTTTTAATATGGTTTAATTCCAAAAAGTATAGCTTCACTTCTCCATCTTTAATAAGGTTTGTTGTCCTTTCATTGTCTCCCCACCAAAAAAAAAAAAAAAAAGGAAAGTTCATCTTTGCATATGTGGTTATAGAAAAAGGTGTGTTTTTTGGTTTTGGAGTTATTAGTTCTTATGAAAGCTGTGTTGCGACCTGAAATACAGATGATTTAGTTCTGCACTTTTTAAAACAGTGTTTTTTCAAGGATAACTGAAATCTCTTCCAGAGGATGGGTCTTTATCTTTTACTTCTTACTGATGAAATTAGCACATAAGGGCCTCCTGACTTGTGAGAGGTCTCCATAGCTGCACCTACTCCAGTTGATTACAGAGTGTAGGGGCGTACCCTGGTAGCGGAACCAGACTGAGTCCCCTGTCCCGAGCAGACTTCAGGCTCATGCCAGCTAGGTGTCTTCCAAGCAGTCCCTGGACATGGTTCAGGGAGTAGGGTAGCCTGGGGACTCTGCTGAGACGGCACTGGGTGCAAATAGCTCCTTTTGGAGGCTTAGAAAGTTTAGTGCAGTGGATCTTGATTGTGTGCGGCCTGGCCTCAGCGTCAGAGCACGGCACTGGGCACGTTTAAGTTACTGCTGTAGGTACGGTGGCAGAGAATTACAGATGAGGATGAAACCTGGAATTCCAGAATCTAACTGCTATCACTTAAGAGTTGATCTCTAACACCAAGTCCAAATACTGAGATATTTTCAAACATCTAGAGATAACGTAGCAAAAAGATTCAGACAGAAGCAATCATCTTTGATAGATTAAGTTTTCTAGTAAAGTTGAGGCATGCAGCTTTCAGTTTTGATGGCTTTAGTGGCTGCCTCAAGGTGTTTGAGCAACACTCTGTGGGCTCAGGGATATCGTTGGCCTGCAGTCTGTTCTGAACCTCCCAGGTAAGATGAGAACATCTTAAGATGCTGTATCAGTAGCTGTTATCATAATTGTACTGTAATTACTGAACTGGAATGCGTGGAAAAACAAAAGTAGCTCATCTTCAAAATTAAACTTATGCTTGTCAGAGTGACAAGAGCATGGATTTTTCTCACAATGTTGTTGACTTTTTGTACTGATAGGATATAGTTCGTTTACTAAAGTTCGTAAATAGTGATCAAAGTGGTTTTCTTTTTTTGGTACTTGAGCATTTTGACACTGTAGAGTGTTCAGTGCAATAGAAGAAGTCATGTTACTGCTATTTATGCTTTGTATACAAATAGGGTTGAGAGGTAAATGATGCAATTATAAACCTGAAATAAAGGCTGGATGGAGTTCGATGTAGTTTAATGTAGTAGAGCAATTCTGGTTTAGCTTAATATTCTACCTTCCAAACTTTTAAAGGGTCACCATATTTATTTGAAAACAGGAGCTGACTACGTCTCAGAAGAGTGGTGGAAATGTGCTTCGGATGATGTATGAGAAACCAGACAGGTGGTCTTTCACGTTCCAGACGTATGCGTGCCTCAGCAGGATTCGGGCTCAGCTCAAATCCCTTGATGGGAAACTCAGGGAAGCAGAGAATCCTGTGGTCTTCTTCGAGCGATCTGTCTACAGTGACAGGTATGTTGGACTTCAAGTCCTTCAAGTGAAGAGCAAAATCCTCTTAAATAAAACTCAACCACTTCCCTGGGCAGCCTGTACCAATGCTTCTAAACTCTTTCATTGAAGACATTCTTCCTAATATCCAACCTAAACCTCCCCTGGCACAACATGAGGCTATTTCCTCTTGTCCTACTGCTGGTTTCCTGGGAGAAGAGACTGACCCCCACCCCACTTACCTCCTTTGAGCTGGTTGTACAGGGCAATAAGGTGACCCTTGAGCCTCAATTAACTATTTGTAGTTTCTTACTCTTTCTGGGTAGGTTTATTTATGGTTTCACAGAATCACAGAATCCTTTAGGTTGGAAGAGACCTTCAAGATCACCTAGTCCAACCTATGACCAAACACTAACAAGCCCTCCACTAGACCATGTCGCTAAGCTCTACATCTAAACGTCTTTTAAATACATCCAGGGATGGTGACTCGACCACTTCCCTGGGCAGCCTGTTCCAATGTCTAACAACCCTTTCAGTAAAGAAATTTTTCCTAATATCCAACCTAAACGTTTGTGCATGCACGTTTCCTTTTAAAGAAGAGAGGAGTAGGCATCAAGAAGAGCAAAGAGCAATTTCTTTGTTGCTTACTCTTGTTTTCTTTTATGCTTCATAAAAGAGGTCTAGCTGTTTTATATTGCTGTACCTCTCAGTTTCTGGTTTCAGAAGGTTAGATTTGATCACTGGATCCCATCACATAATCCTTAATCCTGGTTTACTGTGTTGTAATATATTGTAAATAAATTACCACAGCGTTCAGTGGCTTGTAAATTATCCTGAACAGATACCTGAGCTGCAAATGTTACTGTTCTTTGTGGACCCTGCTATGGGCAACTGCAGTGGACAGAGTTACAAAATGAGGAAACCAGCTGTTTATTTCCAGCCCAAACATTCATGAAAGTTACAAAATGACTATGTTCGGCTTCTTTTCCTAGTTGCTGCCCAGTAGGTCAGGCAAAGAATGTGATAACTGTATTCAAGCTTAGTTTTGTTTACAGAAGTATTTTGTGTTCACAGATACATCTTTGCAGCTAATTTATATGAGTCAGATTGCATGAATGAAACGGAATGGACCATTTACCAAGACTGGCATGACTGGATGAATAAGCAGTTTGGTCAAAGCCTAGCGCTGGATGGGATCATTTATCTCAGAGCCACTCCTGAGGTAAAGAATAAAAATTTATGACCATAGAGAGAATGAGAGCACCTGTTCTGTGCCTTGCTGTTAAAACATGGTGTTTGTATGTACTCCCACAGTTGTTTTTTTTTTCTGCTGAAAAATGCAGGTTTTTAACTATGATTCTAGGACTTTTTTTATGACAGAAGAATAATGTGCTTGTAAGCAACTCTAGTAAGGTCACAGTTCTGTGTCATTGCATCTCACTGTATCTTTGTTTTAGGGATTGCTTTGAACGTCTAAGACAAGGAAACAGTTGAGAAATTCGCCTTGAAATTTAATCTTTTCAAAATATTGAGCTACCCTTAACTTTCACTGTAAGAATCCTAATGATTAGAGTTCAGTTCAGATTGTATCATTCCCCCGAGACTGTAATACTTGAATTGTTACTAATACAATCTGGAAGTACTTAACATAAGAATGTTCTTTCAAATGTAGCCTGTGTATTTGTAAATAAAATGTGATAATAATGGTTTTCTAATTATAAAAGCACATTGTTTATGTGATGAGCAAACCAGAAAATACCACTGGTAATAAAATAAATGAAAAGTGCAAAATTAGCTATAAGAACTTTGCTGTTATAGAATAATGTATAGTTAACGCCCCAGCAGATATGGGGGGGGTGTTTGTGACAACAATTCTTGGGACATTCCAAATTCCTGGGGCAATGGAGCTAAACCAGATAAACACATTTGCTTGATGTGATGCTTTAGTACAATGCTTTGATGTCTGGGTGTCCAAGGTGTTTTAAAAGAACATAACAACATAATAAATACCATTCTTGAGTATGAAAGTTGCATAACAGGAGAAAAAATAAGAGTTTAAAAAAGCTCTAATTTCAGTAACTAACTTATAGGTCACTTCCATACTTCTTTACTTTGATCATTTGTTATTGTGGTTAACAACTTGGTAATGTAACATGCTAGATAGAGTTTCTGTGAAGGCTTTTTTCCTAGGCTCACTGTTGAGGACTATTTTTTCCTCTCTAGTTCAAGAATGTATATTTAAATTACAAAATTGAAAAGTTTTAAAGAATTTTGATTGCGTTGTTATGGAGGTTTTGGATATGTTCAGGACTGAAACGAAGTATTACATTCAAAAACTGAGTTCCTTAGAGACAGAAATACATAATGAGACTTTGAAATGCCAGTCTGGAATATCATATGCGTATTTCTGTTCTCTTTCAGTGCGATACACCAGTCCCTCTGCTTTTATTACAAAAAGCTTATTTGAGACATTTCTTGTAGTGGAAAAACAATGCAGTACATTTCCTTGGGTCCTTCTTTCATTTTGAATGTAGTCAGTGGGCTCCATCAGCTGGACATGGAGCAATGTTTCTATGCTCCTAAGATAAGTAGCAAGTTGAATATTCATCTTTGCCATATTTAGCACAGTAGGAAGGGTTGGCAGAAAAAAAAAACTCAGCAAACTAACTAGACTTCCTCTGTATGTCTGCAAAAACAACCAATCTTTCCTCTTTTTAATTTTGCATTTAGAAATGCTTAAATAGGATTTACGTGCGTGGAAGAGATGAGGAGCAAGAAATTCCCATTGAATATCTGGAGAAGCTTCACTACAAACATGAAAGCTGGCTTCAGCATAGGACGCTGCGGTAGGCTTTGTTTAGCAATTACTTTAGGATGGATAAATCTTTTTAAGGATGCTCTATAATGCTTTTTCTACCAGTGAAACTTCAGCTTTTCCTTTGATACATAAAGTCAAACCCCAGGAATATTTCTATCTATACTTCCTTAGTGGTATTGACTTTATGACATGTCCATTACTGCTAGAACATGCAATGTTCCTTCAGTTCTTTCCACGTAGAGCTCTGAATAGCAGATGGTTCAGCTGAACTCACTCTAATACATGGCTGAATTGATTGTTAGGTGCTGGGGGAACAGTGTGTTCAAGGATCAATAATGTATCCTAGGAGCTACACTGTAAATTTAAGCTTCTTTCTTAATAATCATGGCTTAGAATTCATGGCTGTGATTTAAGTGTGCAGTTCTTTTTGTGCGATTCTTAACAATGAAACCTGGTAGACTTGTGTGATGCATACTTATTTTTTTGCAGCTAGTAATATTTTCTTTGTTCCTGTTCCAATACAGAACGGATTTTGAATATCTACAGGAAATACCTATTTTAACATTAGATGTTAATGAAGACTTCAAAGGCAAAAAGGACAGATATGATCACATGACTGAAAAGGTAAAATCTTGTGAATAGAACAAACTGATTATTTAGGTTAATTGCCAACCTGTCAAAATGATTTCAGGACACTTCTTGCATCAAGAAGTGTGCTGTTCTTTTGAAGTCAGACTGGTCTTTGAACTTGTGTTTTTCCACGTAATTTCCAACATGGTTTCCATTTTTAAAAAAATAAAAATGAAAATAGAAAAAGGAAGAAATTTTCCAGGCTCATTTGAGAAAACTTTGACTATTGGCTTTGTTTGCAAATATAATGCCTACTTTACCTAACCCTCAAGTGTTTAAAGGAAGTGTTATTTGCTATGTCCTGCGTATAACATTGTGCAGGTATCCTAAGAAATGTGATGGAAGAGAGGGAGAGGGAGAGAGAGGTACCTTTCACAGGTACTGTGAAAATACAGTACAAAACCATTAAAACAGAAGATGGAAGGATGAATTTACTGAACTTGCAACTGAGTTTTGATGCAAAGCAGTGAGGCAATGGAAAAATATTTTAGGTTTTGTAGACTTCTTTAGCTAAATGAAAGCAAATATGGGCTATCCGTCTGTCTTCTGGTAAGTCTGTCACAATAAGGGGCTATTCAGCTAATGCAAAGAGAGGGATCCTTTGATCTAGAAATGGTATATTTCATTGTATAAGCATCCTTCTAAAATATTTAAATCATGAGTTACATTTAGCTAATGAACAGTCTTATATCCTGCTGCAGTACTGCTTAGTTCTGATTGTGTTTATTAAATTGGCAATGTCAATAAAGCTTTTCCTTTCAGTTGTATTTGTTAGTGTTATTCAAAATCCTTCTCAAAAGCAATGATCTGAAAACTCAGGGAACACTTTTCAAATATGGCTTCTTATTTTATTTGGGAAGTAATGCGCAGTCTAAATCAGAATTACTTTTTGATTTGAAGGCATGAAGAAAAACTATCTACTCAGTATGAAAGGAATTCAAGTTGAGATTTTTGTTTGTGTTAAGAAGATCTAATCCATAGCTCCAAAAGGCGTAATACACACATGTTTTAAAGCTAGGCCAAACCATCAAACTATCCACATTTTAACAACTCAGGTGTCTTGTAGTTGAATCATGATGGGATTCAATTGAGGGCATCCTGATGTATTTGAGTAGTTGCAGCGAGTTACAGGCCTTAGCGATGTTGAGTGCATGCTTTTCCACTCTTTGGCAATAGCTTGTTTACATCATGAGAAAAGCAGCTTTGTCCTTTGATCTCAGTTCATCCACTGAGAAGTGGAACCATTCACCTGAATAAAACCAGCATTCATCATATTTGCTCCTTTAAAGCTTGTTAATTGATGGAATGTCTGATCATGCCTGCTGTGGAGTTGATATTCTTTCCATTTGCACCAAGAGTTAAGGCCAGGCTCAGGCAGCTAAGTAAGGATTTCAGAGGAGTTTACTACTGTGTAGCTGTCAGGTTACCTGCGCACAACCTAAGCCCTGTGTTGGCTTTATTGTTTTTGGCATTTCCCAGGTGGTGAACCAGAACTGCTACACTCTTCATGAGGCTGGGTGCTTTGGTCTCTAATGTGCTCTTATGGCTGGTGGGGATCCAAAACGCACGCGTTTCCAGCTCATCTCTGTTTCAATGCTCACTTTCAAAGACCAGTCTTGAAACTATGTCTGCTGTGTAAATAATTTTTATAAGGTTCCTCATGCAGCATTACTGTTGCTACTTTCTAAAATGGAGGATGGCTGTCTTATGATAACCTTCTAGTTAGAGTATTGGCACAGTTGTATGTTCTGTTCCCTTCGATATGTGAAGGGATTTGACCTCTTTTTTTTTTTTTTTAATGCCTCCTTGAGCCCTGAAGTAGGAAAGGAATGGTCATGACTGGAGAATGTGATCCAAGATGTGTTTCCATTTCACATCAGGAATTTGGACAAAATATTAGGACAAAACGTTTACAGATGTGCTCAGTGTACGAGAGCTTCTGCCAATAGAATAATGCCATGTTCTCTAGTGAATTGTTGATTCCTTTCTATGCAGTAGTCTAGCTTGAGCGGAAGGAGAGGAAAATGCTCCTAGTTCTGACTGTACCACAGTGTAGCTGCTAGGATGATCTGGAGTCTTGAGAGATGGGAGTTTTGTCCCTAGACATTGGGTTCCTTGGGTCCTATAATGGCTGGGTTTTAAAATATTTTCAAAAAGGTTGCCTGGCCCTCACTGCCACCTCTTCCTACCTCTATGCTTTAAAGGGAGGGAATGATTTCCCTCTTGAGGAGGGGGAGTGGCAGGGGCACAACCAAAAGGCATGCATACCTGTGATAAGAGCATTCTCAGTGCATTGTCTTCCTGAAGCCGTTGGCAGTGACCTGAAATTAGGATGTTGTCTAAAGTGACTGCACTTTTAAGCATGGTGCTAGCCTCCTGCTTGGCATGCTGCCTGTTTTGGAGCCAGTTCTCATGCAATTGTATGGATGATTCGAAGTGCTGTACTGGGTCTTGGTGCTTTGAGTAGAATCCTTAGACCTCTGACTCAGGGTTCTAGGTACTGTTCCGTGGGCCAGAACTTAAGTATTCATTTTCAGGTAGCTGTAGCTGTTTAATCTGTTCTTCAAACACAGAACATAGAGTTTAACAGTAGCTGGAATATTTATGACATTGTCCTACAGTATCAGATCTTTCTGAAGGACTGTGGTTTTGCCAGGTATTGTTTTATTATTTATTTGCCAACCTCAAATTATGAGGAACGTATTAACTGGATGCATTGGGCTCTTCACTGACATAAACTATGAACAGTATTGTGGTAGTGGGTGTGACTGGGTGTTTTCCAAATGACAGATTTTTTTGAGGTGGTCATTGTCTTCCTTGTGGTTAGGTTAGACATGCTTCTAAAGTAATTCATTTGTGATGTAGGGTTGTAGTTTAGGAGCGTGGGAGGAATGAGCGTCATTCCAATGCGTCGCTCTCTGCACCTGCTAAATTACAGGCATCGTGGCTGAAAAAAGTTCTTAATGGACAAGAAATGGTATGGACAATTCTAAGTTTATTTTTGCCAGTTCCTGTGTCCTGTAGTACAGTGTAAAGCAATGGAGAGGTACATGTAGTTGCTCTGTATTCGTGTTGATAAATTCTTTTTTGGTTGACAGTATTTGTTTCTTTTTGCAGGTGAAGGAATTTTTGAGCACATTATAATCCTCTTTGAAGCACAGACGGAGCCAAACTGTTCCAAACATCTGTGTGATCAAAGTCTGAAGTACAGCTTCTGCTTTTATAGAAGGCCTCTGGAGAGGCAGGACTCAACCCTGTTGATTTAATTGTGAGGAGCAAACAATCTCTGTGAATAGAGAAATTACTAAATAAATCACTAGGTCTGTTCAAGATTATACAAAGTAATATGGACAAATTCTGAAGATATTAGAATCCTGAGAGTTCCTGAATATTCTGCCTGTTTCTAATCAGACCAATAAGTTCTTCTGGAGTATTTTATAGTATTTTTTAATTTATTTTGTGCCCAATAGCTATTTAATTTTCAAGAAAGTAGTGGCATTTTAGATCTCTTGTGAAGTATTCTCGTGGAGTTGACTTGTTACTGATGTCTTATTGTTCTGAGGAAGAAAACATAAAAAAACACTTATGCTGGTGAGGAAATTTTAATATAAACAGGAGTTTTATATTTACAAGATATACAAAAGGTCATCTGACGGTTTTGATAGGTGAAGATGTTTGCAGAATACACTGAATTGAAACAAATCCAAATGTCTCAAATTCTGCAGATATCAAATTAGTTTTTAATTTGTTTTCATTGTGCACTGCAAGATAGAATATTGATAGGCTTTCAGTTCTCTAGTATGTGTTGTTGTCCTCCCCCCCTTCCCAACTCTCCATAATGCAGAGCTGGTTTTGGTTGCTGTTGCATCCTTTTTTTCCTGTAGTAGAGTATGTGTGTTTGACGGGTACTGTAAAGGGAAGAAGAAAATCTTGCAAATGCTGTTCAGCTCTAAATGACATGTTTCTGAACATTTACTTAACCATGTTTTGGATGTCAGAGGTAGCTTCCTGCTTTTGTTATGGCTTCTTCATTTGTTAACTGAGCCTTCTGGGTGTTCGTATGTAATACTGCAATATTTGGAGTAGGCTGTCCTTAACCATCATCTTGTAGTAGGAAGGGGAGAACTTTGTGGAGTAGCTGCTGTTCTAGTGCATTTTGTTTCATTAACTGGGACACTTTTGTTTCAGGTGCAGAAAATATGAACTATACAGGGTGCACGTCTTTATGTACTGTTTTATGTGCTGTTTTGTTCAGCTTTAAACACTTCTGGATGATTGCTTTTGAATGCAAAAATTTCATTGTAAAGTATTTTATTGTCTATTACGGTGCCTGTGTAACTTGCTAATTTGAGATGAAATTTCTTCATTTGTCATTGGAAATGTGCTGGCATTCTCTGGCCGTTGACTGAAAAATAAAAATGGTTGGAAAGACTTTGATGCTTAGCATTGTTAGCTCCCTTGTCTCATAAGACAAATAATGTAGATTGTCGGTTTGTATTATTAGTACAATGGATGAATTCAAGGTGATGTACACTTGGAGTGTTTGGAGTACGAGTTAACTATTATTTCTGATGTGCCGTGACTGGCTTCAGTTGTTTTTTTGTGATTTTTTGGTTGTTTTTTCTCCATATGTATGGGAATTACACTTATGGGATAGGTGCACAAGATTATATAGTTAAATGTTTGGTATTGTTTTTTGTTTACTTACGCAGATGTCATCATAATGGAATTGTATATAAAATGTGGTTAGTATAGAGACGATTATATTCTTTTTCCAGCAATTAAAGACTCCAGAATTCTATTTGTGAACTAGAAATGACACAGAAGAACTTTACCATAAACTGTTAAGCACAGAAGAATGTATGTAGTAACAAGTAAGTGATACCTTATGTGGGAAAAAAATGTATTTGCTATTTCCAGCTTGTTTCAGCAAAGCTCTAGGTATAGAGATTCCACTGTCGCTTTTAGACTTGCTGCATGATCTAGAGTAAATCAGTCTTTACCTCAGTCTTTTCATCTTTAAAATATTGATATCTCCACATCTCTTCAGAAGGCTGAGAAGATTAGTTGATATTGATGTGCTGCCTTGTAGGTCTTTGTAGGTCTTTGTGCTCTGTTAAATAATTAAGAAAGAAGGTGGACCTACTTTTAGGTTTTTCGGTGGGATGTTTTGATGCTGTCATAAAAGGGGCCAGTAGAAATTATTTATTTGTTTTAAATCATATTAAAAGCCATCAGTACAATGTCACTTGTGTTGAAATTGGTTCACTCGCTTAGAAAAGATATGGCCACTGAAAACTGGCACCCTTTGTGAGGAAAGGAAGCTGTTACTACAAATTTAATCTTGAAATAAAAACAGCTGGCAAAATCTGTGCTGCAGTCCCTGTAGCTAGTGGTAGTGGTGATACAATTGTGCAGTTATGTGCAGAATTTGCCACATGAGGTCATTGTATCCTCAGTTCTCTTGCTGAGCTGGCTGCAAGGAGAGTGTTAGTGTTTTAACGTTGAATGGCTTTGGAAAAGTTAAGGAAGAGGCCACTTCCATGCCTTGCCAGAGCAAAAACATTAAACTGATTAATAAATACTCTACTGAATGAGATAAATCTTGATCTCTGGAAGGAGGGGAATAAAACAAGCCTCTGTTGGATTAAGTAAAAGACTGTAAAAGGCTGAGCTAATGGAAGGGGTTTTAACACCAGAAGGTCTTCCGTGCAGCCACCAGCTGTTTCTGTTCTGTGAGTGAATATTAGCACATGGCTAACACTAATCCTGGTGTGCCTGAGCGGTGACCATCTTCTAGATCTGGACCATCAGGCCCAAATGCAGACAGTGAGCAATACTAATGCTGGCAGTGTACTGGGGAAAATAAAGCAACTGAGAATTTTACTGAAGCTACGCATATAAGTACCGAATATAAGCCTGAAATGGGTATGGCTCATCTGAAATTGTGATTTAAATCGAGTACTGACAAGGAGTGTAGATTCTGTACTGGGCACAAGTGGTCAAGTGATGTATTTTACCTTAGGTCAGTATTCAGCGAGGGCATGCAATCAATATAATGCACAGAGGCTAAAATCTAGTCTGTTATGTGGGGGTGACTTGATGTTCTTAGGTCAAGGTTTAAATCCATGGGTATAAGCAGTATGACAGCAGTATAAATAAGAATTTAGTGCATGCTAAAATAGAATGTAGGCTAGTGCCCATTTCTTGGATTTCTGCTGATTGCTTTTCCCACCGTCCTAGACAGGGTGTACGTTACATACATGTATCTTCAGAATGTTGAGTTAGTCCAGCTTTTACCATGTATGTTTGCGGGCTAATAATACTGACAGACTTCGGAAAACGCAGTTGGTTTCCGAGGGCTGTTTACAAAGATGTTGCCACCGCAGTTCATTCAGAGCATGTTCCTATGCTTTGTCCACATTTTTCCTTTCTGCATTTTATGCTTCTCTCTCCAATTTCCTTCTAAGTTGTTGTAACTTGTCTTTTAATAAATACCAAAGACATTATCTCGTACAAGCTTTAACAGACTTGTTACGGGCAAAATTTCAGTAATATGCAGGCTACTTGTGGATGTGGCTTCTGCTGCTTTTCCAGTTCTCTATCTGAGGTATCCTAGTTGTTTTCTCTGAGCAATTCTGTTAGCCCAGCTCATTGCTGGAGCTCTTAGTAATTCTTCATGGCTTCAGCCCTGTCTATGGATGTGTATCTACAGCATGCTCTTTTTTATCCATACTTATCTTCAGATTTGCTTCCACTGGTTTCTTAAAATGATAGCTGTTGCCCTCTGATAAGTTTCCACTGCGCCTCTGGCTTTGTCCTCTCTGTGGGGCTAGCTCGTGGCCTTTACCCTGACCCTCTCAGCTGTGTACAGCGGCCTCAGGTCATTGACTGTTTTGTTGCAGCAGGCTGCTGGTCTGAGTTGGCTGCCTGTGTGCTGTCTGTGCTGCACCTTGGAAGGAGAAGACCCATGGTAACAGAGAGCAGGACTTTACTTTTTAGGTATCTGTTCCTGATCTGCTCCAGTGCTTGTTTCGTGAGGGCTTATTGCAATGGTCCAGCATAGTCAGGTAGGTATTTCATGTGTGCTTGTCCTTGTCAAGCTTCTTTGCTGTCTCTGCTTTGTTATTGTCTAGGGGAAAGACATCATGTCCACTGACTTCCAGCTTGTTTCAAGTGGGGTTTTTGTTGCAGTGTACTGTGGCTGTGGTCTGACGATAGCATTTTAGGATGCCATAGCTTTTATGGTCTGCTTTGACTGCAGCTCTTGCTGTATTTTGTATAATACACTCTGTATTTTGAACGGTAGGCTTGCTGTCTATTTTGACAAAGGAATATAGCTCTGTTCTGTGGAATTGAGGAGTCTTGGAGAGTTAACTGAGATTCCTGGAGGCTGGGAGTTCTTTTCTTGAACAGTCTCTATTTTCAGTGTGCCTCATGGTATTGTGAGTACACTTAAAATTGGATTTTTCATAGCTAACGAGTGCCCCTAATATGCTTACAAACTCAGGTGTGAAGTACATATTGATCTCAAAGTTTCAGCTCTTACTTTCTGTGACGTACTCTCTGTCCCCTTTGAACTTAATCACAGCTTATGCACAAGACTTGCATTTTCACCAGAGAGGACAGCATGATGCTTGTGGTCTAGTGGATGATTGTTTTGCTTGTGGCATCCCATCGTGTTCAGCATTTTGGTGTGGACAGGAGTGACCACTGGTGCTGTGAAGATGCTATTGCATGCTATGCTCTAGAAGTTATTTCTAAATGTATCTGCCAAGTCTTATGGGTGTATGACACACTTAAACTTGTGTGATACTGCTAGAATCTTGATCATATTTGTAGTTATTTAGCTCATCTAAGTAATGGCTTCTCATGTTATCTTTTAGTGACATAATTAGTCTGTGCATCCAGTGGGGCAGATAGAATTTGTCCATGCCAGAGATGAGTCACTAGCTCTTTGTCTGAAAGTTTCCTTTTCTTCCGGGGTTGTTCACCCATGATAGACTCTAAGTGATAATGCATCTTAGTTTTATGTTTTATTGACGGTCTGTCTGCACTTGCCCATTGCTCTCAGATGAGGACATCTCCAGCATCTGGTTGCACTTTTGGCTTTAAATACTGCTGTTAGCATTGCTTCTGGGATTGCCTTTACAATCCAACCGGAATCATATTGGCAGTAGGTCAGAAAGCATTGCTGAAAATGTAGCAATTCCCTGTCAGCTTTGTGGGGAGCACAGACTGAAGGTCTCCAGATCTGCTGAAGACCCTCTGCAGACCCTTTGTTTTTGTTGCTTTTTTGTCAGGAGGATTTTCTATCTCTGCCTTGAGGGTTTTTTTTGTTTGTTTATTTTTTCTGTGGACTGAATCCTTTGCATTTCATTTACCTACAGCAACATATACATTGGATGGTGATGGCACTTCTCTGCCACTTTACCTCCTGAGCCCCTGCAGTTGGAGCCTGTATACTTAGGGTAAACTACTGGCTGTCACCGTATTGATCCTTGTCTTGGAGAGCTGTAGCTGCTTTAGATCTTGGAAGACATTTCTGTGGGGGATTAGACCTTTTCCTACAACACTTCTTGCTGGCTGGAAGGATATGTCCATATCATACGAATGATCTTGTCTTTCATTAGGAAATACTTAAGGTCTTGAAATTGCATTTAGGTACCTGAATTTTCAGCCTCTTAATGTAAGTAGTGATTTCCACTTGTGCTTCTTCATTTTGGGGTGTTGTGTGTGTTTTTTGGGGGGCAGGGGTGGGGGTGTGTATGTTTTCCTAGAAGTCTTTACAGTCGGTCTTTAAGGACAGTACAGTGTTCATCACAAAGCCAAGACAAGTCATTTGAGTATATCACATATTACTCCAAGCAAAAGCATCTCTTCTTTTTTTTTTCTCTCTCCGTCTCTCTCTTTTTTTTCTTCTCCTTTTATTTGTGATAGAAGGCTGTATTTCTTCAGTTTGATCTCCTGTGGCCCACCTGGTGTACAGATATCCAGCTAAGAAAGCCTTGTATGTGATGTTCCTAGCAGGGCTTTTTCCTAATGTCCTGCCTTTCCAGTATGTTTCTACAAGTGGGTTGTTGTGAATGCCTTAATGCAACGAGCTGCTGGTGTATCTCATGTATCGTACACTAAATAATGGGAAAGAACTCCGTATAAAATGGAGTCAGCTTTCTTTAGTCACCGAAGAACTGCAACTGCAGTGTAGCTTCCCAGGCATGTACACATGAATGAAAATACTGTGCTTTAAATTCCCTGCAGCTACCCTGCAGCCTTCTTCGTGAACACCAACAGCCTGGGAGCTGGTGTGACCCACAGTGTAACGTTCATCCTTGTTTTTCAGGGCTTTGACCTGTGTTAACAGTTGCAAGATCACAGTGCTGGTTGAACAAGGGCTATTATGACTATATGTTGTGTTTTTTGGTTGCTTTTTTTTTTTTTTTTAAGGGGACTGTGGGCTGTTTACAGAATGAATATTAACATTTTTTGTTATTTTAGATTAAAGTTCAAAGTCCTTGGTTCTAGTTGCAGCTATGCTGCTGACAGTATGTGCTCTTGGATAGGTTATTTTTCTGAGAATGAGTCAATGGTAGCACCTGTAGTACTGATAGCAATGAGGGCTTTAAGATTTGTTATGTATTTTTAACCTTTTAATTGCTATGTGAATGGTCGGGGAAGATGGAAGGAGTTAGAAGGGAGTTCTTAGTTGCTCTTTAAAACAGAGAGAGAGAGTTGAGACATGTTAAGGGAAAGAAATCTTGTTATGAGCCTTGACAGAATGAATGTGTAGATATGGTTGAAATGAAGACTAAGACATGAACAGATAATGAGTAGAATGTAGCTTTTTACCTGAGTAGGATGTGATGTTAGCAGGAGCCAAGATGTTGTCTCTGAAAACAATGCCTGATGCTGTAAAAAATACATATCTGGGAAATGTGAAAGGTGGAAATACTTGAATACTTGCACATGAGTTGTTAAATTATATGGAAAAGGGGAAGTGCACTTAAAAGTTGTACTGGTACGGTTTCTGCAAACTTTTGTCCATAGCAATGGAGATGGAAGAGAAATTTAAGAACCCTAGGAGTTAAGAAAGTGATTCAAAAAGCAATGCAGTCGGTCAGCCCTGGTAGCAGGGGGTTCAGATAACAACAACCACGTGCTCTACATCTGTGCTCAAGAAAAGTAGTGACCAGGAGATGTTTACTGCTGATATGTGGTTGATAATCTCTGCCCCCTCACAAAAAAAGGGGAAGATGAAGAATGTATGAATTGACGAATAACTTTTGGATTAAGGGTTTTGGTGCAGCATAAACAAGGTGGGTAATATAAAGGCTGATAACCATTTAACAGGACAAATGTGGTGAGAAAATGGTGGGTGCAAGGAAGAGGCAAACAAAGCCTTTAGTGTGCAGTATTGGCTATTGCTAAGGATAAATCAAAAAATGATCCTGGCTCAAGCTGAATTTAAATAAGCTAGCATAGGAACATGCTGGATTTACAACATGTGATGAATCCGATTTTGTCCTAACTTGTCCTAAGTCTAGACTATTTCCATGGAGTTCAGTAAATCCCATGGACTCTCTCGGTACAGCTCTGATTGTGTTAGGCAAGGTGTTTTATGTATGGATTTCTTTTTAAAAATCTGTAGGCCTAGAGAGATGAGTGGCTTACTGATATCACAGAAACTGACAAATTATCACAAAAGGACAATATTGCTAGAAGCACTCCTGTTTGATCCCCCAGGCTGGAGAGGCAGACTGATGTTGGAGATACTCTGATTCTCTTATTGATATGGCTTTCACAGTTTTGCTCATTTGGCAGTATACGATAGAGGTAAGAATGAGATGCCCCAGACTAAATCTTTGGCTCATGCTCAGCCTCACTTTAAAAGAGCTTCACAAAAATCAAACCAAAAAACAGAGACCATACCTAGAGGTGGAGAGGCTTTCTGTCCTTACAGGAAATAACTGTGCTGTAATCCAGGGTGAGAATGAGATATTTGTAGGCTAGCTTTGAAGTAGAGTATTGCTAAATGGAAGCCATTAAGATCTCGGTAGCATGCAAAATGCATCTGGGTTCTTAGGAAATAATACTCACGTGACTTGCGCGCACTAGCTGGGGCTAGTGGGGCTATGCTGTCAGCAGTAAAACAAGCACAGTTTCTGCTTTAGCAATAGTCTGTATGCCGTGGACATTCTTTTTGTCAAACAGTGTTTCGTCAACTTGCTTCTGTTTTGCACAAGTGATAAGAGAGGAGAACTGCATCCCCAGGATCATATTTTCTTGTCCTTCAGTGACCAAAATGAGGGCTCATAATTTTTTTGAGGCCCACGATGTCTGGCAGATTTGAAGTATGTGGATGAGCAGTTCTTAGCAGTGGCTTGCACAGTGTAAAACTTTTACAGGTGTTATATATTCTGCTTTTATGGAACAAATGTAAATGTGCTGACAGAAGGCTTGTTTTCTCTGTAACCTTTTGCAGATCCTTTAGAAATAGTTCCTTAGTATCAGGAGCCTGCAGCCTACGGATTGGAGTTACCATTGTAGACAATTATGACTAGCTTTTCTTTTTTGGGGGGAGGAGGGGAACTAAGTGGGAAGTGATGGAATTACCAGTACTTTTTACTGTGCATGTGTAATATTTTATGATCCTTAAACTGGATATGGAGCAAGTAAATAGTTTAGGAACTTCTTACTTTAATGCCCCAAAGGGGTTCTAAGGATCAATGAAATGGTGCAGCTCAAGTAAGCCAAGCGTAGCATCTATACGCTACCTATATATATTACTAGTGAAACTTGCATTATACTAGCTTGAAGATTTCATGTATTTGTAAAGGGAGCATGATAGTTTATTACAGGAACAAAGCTGAGCTTGAAAAATGGTTTTGAAATCTATATCAAGGTTTTTTTGAAACCTAAATCAAGGCATTGGCTAAGACTGTCACCTGCTAACATGAATGGAAGTGACAGATAGAAGTAGTGTTACCTCCCTTTTTAGAGAGGACTGAATACAGGCGGTGTGTAGAGTGGATTTTTCATTTCCTGTGTGAACTCGGACATCAGCGAAGGGAACAAAACCTGTTTTGGACTTGGGCTATTGCTTTGGACTACACTGTGTCCCTCACTGAAGCCACTGAGCAAGGGGTGGGGAATGGGCAATGAACTGAATAAAGCAGAAGATGCCAAGTAGCATGCTGAATGAACGAGTCCAGCAGAGACTAGACCAAGTAAGTGCGTAGATGTTAGAAACAAATCGATTTCTGGAATTTTACTGCCAGGTTTGGAAGTGCAATGCTGAAAGGTCTGTTCAATTGTGATTTTCTGTTGTTCTTGCTAAAGAAGAGAAGGATAAACGTTGACCTGCTTTTCTGTAGAAGACAACTGTTCAAAGAAGTGGAAAGTGCCCCTCTAAAGACATGCTTGCAGAGCTATCACAATATGTCAAGTTTGCATCCTGTACCTCATAAAAGGAAACAGGGACAGGTTGCAGGTTAAGGTAATCCGGGTACTGCTACAGCTAGAGCGTTCTATGCCATTAACCTGTATTACCTTGAGCAATTGCCAAAGCTTTGGCTTTCAGAGAACAGGTGGCTGCTGAGTTTCTGCCGTGTCAGTGACACAGCAAAAACTCTCTTCTGGATCCTTCGTGCTAGACGATTGAGGGAGCTAGAACAGGAGACAGAAAATTAAAGGGAGTGTAAACCCCTGAGAAATTTCAGTATCTTTGCTTCGCTCTCTCCCTCTCAGAATTCTATGCCCTGGCCACCTACAAGGGCAAGTGTTCTGTGTTTACATCCTTGTAGGTGATGGTTGATGGAGCTAAGGAGACTTGCTGCAAGCCTACTGTGACCAGAAAGTTGGTCACGTTCAGCTACATCAGTCCCATACCTAGGCACTGGAGGTAATAGGACAATACTGCCACAAGAGGGTAAGGCGAGTAGGAAGAAGCAGTTTTAAAGGGGTGAGATGTTCCACTGGTGGGCATCCCCAATACAGATAGTGATTAAGAGCTGCTTTGAAGGGGCTCTACTGATATTTTTGTTCTGCCATATCAACATAGGTTAAAGAATGAAGAAGGCCATCACAAATCTGGCATTATGTCTTCTGCTGGCATAGTTGCTTTGGTTAAAAAGTTCTTTCTGTCAGTGCAGCTTTTGTCCGGGGAGACTGGAGTAAGTTCTAGCAAAAATGCTCTTATGCTAGGAAAGGCTATCATAAGGCCTCATAAGAAAGGCCTAAGGCACAAGAAACGCATAAGGAAGGCATAGAGAAAGGCCTCATAAGCCCTGTGCTGGCATAAAGCAAGGTATAGCTGTACTGACAGCTTACAGCATAGATTTGGCCTCAGTGTAAAGGTCTGGGCAAAGCTCTTTATTTGAACTAGGACTTAGTTAAAGAACATGTTGTAAGAGAATGAGGATTTTTCACCCCCCCCCCCCCCCCCCCA
>VXAA01006955.1:1244677-1278390 GCA_013399115.1 Anseranas semipalmata
CCAAAGAAGAACCTGTCAGGTTAGTGGTTTTTTTTTTTTTTTAATAGCATCTCCAAATTAGGAGAATGTGCTCAGAAAGGGCTGAGAAAACAGTCATTTTTGGTCCCAACCTTCACAGTGCTTTTGAGAGTCTTATCTCAGTTTCATTTCTTTTTGGGGGGTGAGGGGGAAAGCAATCTCCAATCCAGCTAAGCACACCTGACTCCAAACTTGGGTTTGTTTGCTTGAGATTCAGATATGCAGACAAGCTCTCTGTAAATATTTAATGAAAGTGGTTACAGTGGTGTTTTGCTCTGACACTTGTACAATTTGAAGTACTTGTGCTTTGCATATGAGCTTGCTTTTTATTTTTTCTTGGTATTTTAATTCTGCTGGGTTTGAAAATAAGTATATTCAGTTCAAAAGTCACCGATGGGAGCTGGAGGAGTGAAATGTTTAATTCACAGCATTGAGAAGCTTCTGTTTTGTGAGAAAGTTGATTTTTCCAAAGCAGCCTCTGCTTCAGCAGAACTGGCATCACAAGGGGCAGAACTAGGCTGACTCTTTACTGCTTTTGAAAATCTTACTTTAGGAATATAAAAACATATTTTTGAGATACTAAGAAGAAAAATATACTGCAAATATAAATAATGTGGAAAGAGCCTTTGTTTTGGAAATGTACATTGCTATAGTATTCAGATATGTCTCATTCTAGAGCTGAGTTTGCTTTTCTTGTCTGTAAGCAATTGTTTATGGTTAAATGTTACTGAGAAAGGAAAAGGGCATTATGACTTCCCTGTAATTAATGGATTTGTTTACAATTCACGTAGAGAGGGGAATCTTTTCAGAGGCCAGTGAAAATCTACACACACACACCGCCCCCATTTCTGATTTCTTCTGTTGTTAACTACTGTTACAAATTGCTTACCACACCAGTATGCTCCTTGCCCCTGGCACAATGTTGCACAACCCTCATCTCCAATGATTTGCAGCAAATATACTAATTAAATTGTTTATTGGTGCTCATCTATCTGTTTGTTTAAAGCTGAGTGCTGTATGAGTTAGATAAATGTCTTTCAAGTGGCTGAAAGAACAAGTTCAGAGGCAGTAGACAGTCATTGAAAGGCTTTTTAAGACCTTAAAAGTAGCTTTGCTCAACTATGATTTTTTTTTTTTTNAGGCTCAGTTGAAATAGTCACTAATAGTATTTCGGCCTAGTGAAGATTGGTTTAGGTGAACTAGCTTCTCACATGCTTGCAGCACAGAATTTCCTATTTGCGCAGAATTGCATTTGTTAAGAGGCTCAAATTTTCCCTGTCTTTTTTTGGTACAAAGGCAGCCTGCAGCCCTTGCAGCCTCCCGAACCCTTCAGCATTTCCTTGGTTTTCCCTGACTTTGCTTAACATCTTCATGGAATTTGACCTGGAATTGAAGTGGTTATGTCTAAATATTTGATGGTCTCAAGTGGCGATTCTGCTGAGAGACTTTCCGAGCCCTTCCTCACAAAAGATTTTTCTTCCTTTTACTTGCCACAGATCAAGTGGTAATTGATGACTGAGGTAACCCCCGAACAAATCTACTAGATGACTGGGTACCAATTAGGGGTGTAGTGAAAACAGCTTCCTTCTTTTCATCAAATTTTCCATGTCTTTTGAGGTTTGTTGGGGAGCTCATGTTTTCATACGTCTTATTGTTGTTGTTTTTTTTTCCATAATGATTTGGGAAAGCTGATTATTTTGTCCTCCTAGTCCAGGAACAGTTGCTCATCTTTTCCCATCACTGCAGCAGCTGGTTGGAAGTAGGCAAAGATTTCACAACTTTTAGAGGCCAACTGTATTCTTTCCCTGCTGGGAGCCCTCTAGCACTCCCCTTATCTGTCTGGAGAGAAAAATGCAGCCTGTGTTAACATGTTTCATTTCATTTTAGTCTCTGACTCCGCCTAACCTAGCACAATCCAAGATCTTCCTTTACTCCTTCTCAAGGTCTATGTGATTGGGCTTAATCCTGTGTCACTTCCTCATCAGGGAATGTCACCTGACTCACTTGGCACCTCTCCACATAAGCTGTCAGTCTGTTTTCTCAGTGATGCTTAAATCAAAGGAGCATAGCTTCTGTGTGAGCACATCAGGTGAAGTTGCCTGGGCTTTCAGAAATGCTTCCTGCCCAGCAGTGCCTGTTAAGCCCCTTACAGATGCCTCATTCTGCAGGGACTTTGTAAGTTGCTGCTAGGTACTGAAGCATTGTAAAAAAAAAAAAATGTGCCTGCAGCCTCTAGCCAGAATCTGTAGTCAGTCATTGACTCCAAATGTGGATTGTTGCTCTGTAACCACACACAACATAGTTGCTACTCAATAATCATAGCAGCTAATTATGGTTTCAGTTTATCCTGTCTCATGGTTGCCTTTCCTGTAATCTCTTAGTACATGGGGTTAGGTTTTTGGTTTTCTTATGTAGAAAGAGTCTCTGAACATTTACTTCAGAAAAATCTGGCTAATTTGTGTCCATCCCAGGTCACTGAGAACCAGTGAGTGTCATGGTACATGCCTGCTCTCTGCGTTGTGCCTCTCCTGTCAAGCTATGAAGCAGCCCTGACTTTCCTGCAATGCTACCAACACGTGCACACTTAGCCTGATAGTCGGGTCCGCCTCAGTTCTACTGGCACTCTGGTGAGAGAAAAAAGCTGTTTAGCAGAGACACTTAAACCATCTAGAGTTGGAACTGAGGTAGTTAGGTACCCCAGCATAAGCAAAATGGCTATTATACCCAGGCCTACAGGTCATCTCAGCAGGAGATGACTTAAGTAATTCCAAGGTGGTTCAGAGCTTTGGTGTTTACCAAACTGAGTATGAAGTATCCAAAAGTGAAAAGGAGGAATGGAAAGCAAGCTGAGATGTTTATCCCAAGCCTCCTGAGTTGGAAGCCTCAAAAGTACTCAACATATTACAGTGTTGTTCATTGTACTGACTGCGGAGGGTGATAGTTGTGCCCTGGACCCTTTGCAGCTACCTTGCCCTGCTGTTTGGGCTATGAATTTCTCCATTCACTTGCCGTGTGAATAGATTGGCAAGCTTTAGAGCTGAGCTGCTCAAAGCTGAGGAGGCTGGAGCTGCATGTTCCTGTTTGGTCAGTACTAACTTAAGATATAAATCTTCTGTGTTTTTTTTCCTTTTTTTTTTTTTTTTTTTTGAATGCTGGAGTGTTTGCTGCCAGTTTCCATGGTAGTGCTGCTATACACTTTCCATTTGTAGTCTCTGGTGAGCTACAATGGCATGTGGCATTTTTTGGGTTCAGAAAGGACACTCGGGAAGAATGGTTGTATGCTCACATCCCCTTTTTACCCCCTAGGTATGCTGTAAGGCTTCAGGCATAGGATAAGAAACAAGGAAGAAGGCAGGTAGCTGGAGCTCTCCAGGCAGCCTTCCCCAGGTGTTGTGCGTTGCAGGCAGGAGTAGAGAAGTTCCTCTTTAGAAGAGGGAGTCTGACTAAGGCAGTGAGATGTGGAAGCCCAGCACTAACTCCAAGCCAGAAGATGGCTCTTGGTTTTGCTTGGTGTTTGCTCCTTAAGCAAGCATTTGACACACCCAGCAAAATGAGCCCCACGGACAAATCCTGTTTGTATGATGAGGCTACTAGAGATGGGCGGCAGGATACTCTTGCTCTCTGTAGTCTTGGAGAGATGGGCTGTGTGGAAGGGCTGTTGTAGTGTTCCCCAGGTGGAAGGAGACTAACCCCCACAGATCATTCCCATACCAATCCTTCTGAAGATTGTCCTTGGTACTCAGCTCCTTGATTTCACAGATCTGGCTGCAGGTTACAGTTTCCTAGTGTGTATGTGGTGTTTTTTTTCTTTTTTTTTTCTTTTTTTTTTCCACCTCTCCACTGATTGACTACTGTGGCCCTCGGACTTGTGTGCTGGTTATTATTCCCCCCGCCGCCTTCTCCAGTGAGTGTGGCTTAAGAACAGACAGGTTAATCCGATGCACTAGTGACTGCCACAACAGCCCCAGTCACTCTTGAAGTTATAGCAGCACAGATCACCTGATTTCATCCATTTCCTTGAGAGTCCCTTGCCTCTTTCCTACTTGAGAAGAAAGAGGGGACATTTGTGTATAGGCAAGGATAGGTAGGAGGAGCCCAGTGCTTGTGATACAGTAACAATCTGACTGCCTTTATTAAGTCACACAGTTGCTTGTCTTGGCCACAGAGAGAAAAAAGCTGTTTGTTTCTCCGTGTTAAGCTGGTCTGGTGTCCTGATGGGAATGCACCTTCAGCAGAGCCCCAGGGCCTGCACAGCTACTTGAGAAGAGTTTTAAGCTGAAGCCTGGGTCAGCCAGGCTGCTGACTGTTTCACCTGGCAACTGACAGTCCTGTTTTGCTGCAGTTTGGCCCTGGGCCATCTCAGAGGCCTCTGAGCACAAGATAAATAATCTCTTTTATTTGTCCTAGGCACCTGTACAGCTCCTGGTATGGCTGGCAATGTCTGAGACTCTTGCAATCCTCCAGTGTATGCTGCTGTAAAGCTGAAAGGTGACCTGTTCCAGTTGTACAAAGAAAGAGCAGAAATGCATCAAAGGTAAAGGAAGTCCACAGCCACGGTTGTGGTCATTGGTTTCTGACCAATCTGTAACCATTGTATGCTTCAGCTGTATGCATGACTTAATTTTTTGGTTGGCACATCCAACTTGCGGTTATGTGACGGGAAGAGAGGAGAAACATAAACTGGTTCTTTAGTGTTAAGATAAACAGACATCCTCCAGTGTGTTTGGGACAGTGTGCGTGGGCTGAGCAAGTGTGCCCTGGGTTGCAGACTGGTGGGGAAAATATCTTGTGGGAAGAATCTCTGTAGCCCTATGACCCTGAAGGAAAGTAGGATTAGACTTTCGGGTTGTGCCATGCCTGAGTAATGCCACAGAAGAAAAGGAACTCTGGTCCCTGCAGAGTTTAAAACATAGTCCTAACAATGGGACACTCTGTCCGTGCTACTGTTACAAAAGGTTTAAGCTCAGAGACCTGTCAGCATTTAATTACAGTTGACTTTTAAAATAGTCTTTTTGTAGGTAAAAGAACATTTCATTATTAAATCTGCACTTACCTTCCCAGACTCAGGAATTTTGAGTTTTTGAATAGGCAATTAAGAACCTAAATCCCTTTTGAGATGAGATCATGCCAGTTCTTTTCATAACAAGGGTGTACAGTGTTTATTCCTGCTTTTCATAAAACTGCCATTTATGTTTTTTCTTTTTTCCTTTTTTTTTTTCTTAAATCGTCCTTTGGCTCAGATAATTAAAGCTAATGTCTCTTGTTTTATTGCTACAGCATTGTGACTGTTGCCTTATAATTATAAGGCACCTGGGAGGAATTTAGTCTAACAGTGATCTTCCTTCAGCATGTTGTTACATCACCCATGAAAAGATCAGAGAGATAACCCTTTGCCCTAGGGAAATTATAGAAAGTAGAGCAGCCTAAGCAAGCTGGGATTACTCTTTTGCAAAAGTAATGTGTGGGTTCACTGGGGAGAGGACTGGGTGACCTCAAAGGAAACTTAACTCTTGGAGAAAGGAGGTGAACTACTGATCAAGTCCAGGTATTGGAACAGAAACGTCCCAAAAACTCAGGCTGGTTCTACTTAAGTGTAGATGGCCTCCTGCAACCACACGGTGAGGTAGAACAGTGATAGCTCCCAAAGTCATGCTGCTGTTTACAATGTCCCTTCCCACGATGGTTTCAGGTACCACCTAAAATGTACTGTAATGCTAGATGTGTTCTAACCAACCGCAGAACTGCAGAATGACCAGAGTTACAGGCCCCTTCAATTCTTGGTTCCAGCTGCCAAGCAATTGAATTGATGCTCAAACAAGACTGATCTCAAAAGATAGCACTGTCCCACTCTAAAAGAAGGAACAGTTTATACCACAGACGTTAGGAGTGTGATCTGAGAATTAGTGTTTTTGCCGTGCTGTCTTTGGGAGAGAATGGTTAAGATGATACGTGGTTTGAAGCGCTCTGGGAGCAGCAGAGTGGAAATTCCAGATTTGAAGCTCCCTTTAACTTTGAACCAATGTGGAAATTCGTTTGGTCACCAATAGGTATAAGGTCAGTGACATTCAATGATGAAGGGAGCAGTTCACACCTCAGAACTGTTAGAAGCTGTCTGGTTTGCTGTTTTCTTAACTTTGCTTCTAGTCATTATTAATGTACTTTTTAATATGGGCTTAGATTCTTCATTAGTCAGAGCTGTAATCTGCAAAAAAAAAAATCTTGCCGCTGTGGAATCATGCTGTATGAGGAGATGCCTGATGTTGCATGATTTTGTTTTTAATACAAACATTTATAATAGTTTCACTTGGATGATAGTCCTTTTTCCTGAATCTTCTTGTCTTCATGTTATTTAATGACCCCTTATATTGATATGCAGCCCCACTAGTGATTGCCGGTGGATCACAAGCATTCAACTATGTGGCCTCTTTATTCCTGTTATTTTTCACAATGAACATGAAATACCACCATCACAGATTCATATGTGGTTCTCTCTTCAAAATTGCTGCCTGGAGATTGCTGAGGAACCATCCCTGCCCTTAGATATAGCAACTTTTCCCTCAAATGATCTGTATTAAGTAATGGTTTGAACGTGCAAGCCACAGGAGAATATACAAGGGGTATCTGTGGCAAGCAATCTTGATGTTGTCTGAAAACAGGGGACTCCTAAGATTTCAGAAATGGCAATCATTTGTGGTTATCTGTCCTCTTAGGGGTTGCTCCTTTTAGAAATCAAGTCCACTTGCTCTGAGAAATCACCTGCCTGACTGAAACGGAGGGAGTTCAAGTACCTTTTTATTTCTGAGAAATCTTCTCTAACCTCATAATAGTTCTTCAAAACGTTGGCTGAAGAAAGGGCCACTGGGTGGTGCTGTTGTCTTGTGGTTGGCCAGCATAAAAACCCTGGTACTTCCGAGAAATGACCTAAACCGTCAAGGTATTCCACTAGAAAATTTGTCTTTTTATAAGGTAAGGATCTAGGATTCAAGACTGACAAGCATGGTCATGATGATAGCATTTTATGGGCAATTTTGTGAGTACTGGACAAGAAGGGAAAGTTAAAGTAGCCTGGTGAGTCAGGAACATCTGGGAGGCCATATTCATAAAACCACGGAAAGGTGGGCAAATAAAAAAGCAATATTAACAATTTGGATGAAAACCCCAAGCCTGAAAGGCAGTAGGTAAGGATTTGGTCTAAACAGATGTTTTTGAGTTGGATGCAGTTTTTTTTGAGTAAAGTGCTCACCTGAAAATCAAAAGAACAACGAAGAGTTAAAAAGGAAGGAGAAGTCAGAAGTTGTTTTAGGAAGGCCATTTATCCTAGAGAACATGGGTGAGCAAGTGTGTGTGTGCACCGCACATGCATGCACCGTGGGAGGGAGTCAACACACAGCCTTTTCCAGAAGTGAGTAGTAATAACTCTAAAACCAAAGCTACAGTATGTACAGTTTATCTAGTTACTAAGGCAGAAATGGAAGCGTTTCAGAGGAACGCGGTACTGTGCTCTGTGAAGACTTGTACGGTCCAATTTCATTCTTGTTGTTGCCTTGGAGGAGCAGAATTGCAAAGTTTGAGCCTCAGATCTGCTGATCCAAATGGTGGTAGGAGCAGGGATTGCAAGGGGTCAGGGATCAAAGTGAGATCATGGAATTAAATTTAGATCTAGATAATGGTTTGAAGCCTTGTCCTGGAGGAAAGTGCTTTTGGGCAAAAAGTTTCCAAAGCTTAGTTTGCTCTTGTCCTGTGACAAAGATATTGGTAAAGACATTTTTGTTCTAAAAATATTTGGTGCTATTGAATACCATTGCTTTCAGGTGCACAACCTCTTTTTTTCCTTTCTAGAAGTAAAGAAGGGTACGACACTCATTTAAAATCTACTGATTTTTTTTTTTTTTTAAAAAAGGGCGGGGGAATTGTGTGTCATCAGACTTTACCTTAGGACTTTCTTGAGCTTAGACATGCCACTTAATGTTTTAGTATCTGCCTTTTACCGTCTGCTTAAAATGGGGCCATTGATAGTTACCTGTCTGGTTAGGAGGTTAAAAGGGAAAGTTAAGTAGTGTTTAAGGCATGGAATTCTGTCAGAGGAAGGGATTGGAATTGGGCTGTTTCCAAACTCCAATTTTAATGAACTGTTTGTGACTTCAGAAAGGAATAGTTTATTTTCATTTTGTTACTGTTGTAATTAAAAAAAAAAAATGCATCTGTATATGTATGCATACATACAGACAGGGATGTTTTGTCACCACTTTCTGCAAAGCCTTAGGATACTGAACCCTGTGACCTCTGGGCTGTAAAAATCAGGTAGCAGAATGAATTGGTTTAAGCGCTGGCTTGCCTTCTGTTCTTTTGATTTTTCTTTTATTTATTTACTTTTTTTTTAATCCACCATTTTGGGCCTGAATCCAAAGAGTGTTTGGGAAAGCTGAGAATACAGAGGGTTAAGTGTTTACTTCATGAATTCAGGGCTAGCTCATTGCCTGAGACAGAGTGTTTCAGATGCAGTCATGCTTCCAGTGCTTTGTTTTCTCAGCAGAAGCTGTCAGGATGTCATCAGTGGCTGTTTTTCCCCCTGGCATTCAGGGAAGGGCTAACTCTGCCCCTTCAGCTCACAGTCACGGCATTTCTAATGAAAAATTCCTAACTCTGATTACTCAAAGCTTTCCTTGTTCATGTCTCTGCAAAGGTCTCGGAAAGCTTTTAGGTGCTGGTTATAGCCAGAGGGCTGATAATGTAGTTGAAACTAAATGCCTAGATGGTGCGAGGTGTCACTCTTTTTGTGCTTGTCACAGCGTGCTGCCAGCCACTTTGCCCACTTGGTGGTGTTTGGACCAAAGATGGCTTTATTCCACTTTGAGAGAAATGCTTATTGGTACAAGCAGCATTGTTACTTATCAACTAGTTCTGGTTTCTCAAAGGAGAAACTGCGGCTACCTGTGTTCTCGTCACTAAGTCTTTTGTGACCTTGCAGGTGAAGTCAGCACATCTAACTACGAGAGAGTGCCTTAAAGTTGCTGTGGGAGCAAGTTTGAAACGCGGTGTGTTCAGAGTGGCAATGGCTAGTAAAGATTCTGCTCAGCCAAGCGGAAATGCTGATTTCACATTAGGGTGGGCTTGAATATTAGCAGTGAGCTCACTGTAGCATCTATTGACAGAGTTTCAAGTTGTCTCACGTTTAGTTAAGTTTGAACTCGGTGCATGGAAGATAACACTATGAAAATAAGCCTGCTTTGCTTGCCCCCCTCCTTTTCCCTTCTCAGCCAGAGTGCATCAGGATTCACTGGTGATGGGATGCACGTTTCTATCTTGCTGTCCCAGCGGGGGACATCCATGCCACACCATATGGTTCCCAAAACCACTTGGGTTGCTGGCTACAGGGAACCGTGTGGGTGAGGTGCCGCTGGTGGAGGATGGAATTGAAAGAGGATGTGGGTCACATGTTTTATTTTCTTTATTCTTGATCACATATGGGTTATGGCACAATGCCACCTAAAAAGTAGACAGCATTTCAAGTTGAGTCATGCCCTGTGCTTATTATAGTTCCGTTGTGGGATTCCAACAGCTTGCCAAACACGGGTGCCTGTCATCACACAGCCATCCCAGCAGCAAAGCAATCTGCCTGGTGGGTGGGAAGAGCCCCTGACAGCTGCCCTGAGACACTGCCTTGGGACGAGCTGATGCCCAGACAAGTGACACGCTGATCCTGGGTAGGAAAGGGCTGTGATGCATGATAGGGATTGTCACCAGGCAGGTGTCCCCAGACCCGGTGGCTACCCAGAACAGGCATCCCTCTACTTTGGCAAGTGCTGGCCTTGCCATCCCAAGACAGTAAACACCTGGGCAAAACATGAATTGAACTGAAGTAGGTAGGAATGTAACTCTGCTAAGCCTGGGTGTGTATGAGTGTAGCTGGGGAGGTTAATGAAGGTGTCTCTGCAACGTAAGCTGCATACGGGAGAATTCTGCTGCCCAAAATTGCTGCTTGCTTGCTGAGCTTTGACTGCAAGAATAGCTAATAATTGAGAGACAGAGTTAGAAAGCTCACCAGGGAATGAGCAGAAGGATGGGCTAGGAAAGACAAAGCACTATGCTGGAGGTTGCTTTTCAACAGTCAGTGTCTTCTAATCTGAAATTACAGCACAACATCTAGACAAATAATGTAAAAATACAGTTGCAAAAGTGACTTGGAATGCTGATGGCTCGTTTGGCTTTCTGCTTTTCACTTAGCTCAGAGTTGACTTTGAATGTATTTATGTGATGAAGACATGAGAACTGCACTGTTGTTCAGAATGAGGCGTGCGTTTAAATACAAGCTTAAGTCTATGTAAGCATCATGCAGAGTGTTCTCACATTGCTGTTAGAATTTCCTGGTAATTATGTTGGTTAATTTCTGGCCAACTGCATTTAAGAATGACCTCTTTCTAAAGTGGTATTCAGTGAGTTTCTTTTCTGTGCTTTTAGTAGATGAACTCCAGACTTGGCAGTATGAAAAGTGGCCTCCTTGTGCAATAGTCTAAAACCTCATTAAAACCAAAAGAAGCCTATAACTTGATGTGATAATTTTGATTTATTAAGTTGGGGTAGTTATAAACTGTTCCCATGTGGATGTTAACAACGTTTGTCATTAAATGGAGGTCTTGGTACACATATGGGAGGCCTAGGATCTGTAATAAATATAAAGCTCATAAATATTGTAGGCTTATAGCAGCCAAGTCAACCTTTAACACATCCTTTAGTACCGTTAAGGTGGAAAGAACTTAAAACAGACCTAGGAAAACAGCCGAAAACAAACGTGGGAAGCCGTGACAAGAAATGGAAGCGAGTTTCCCAGGCGCTGCCCCCCCGCTTGGTGTCAGCAGCGACTGCTCGGCAGCTCACGCCCCGCAGGGCTGCCCTCAGCTCCGCCCGCCCCGGGCTGAGCCCGGCCTGAGCCCCCGGGCCCCCGGCCGGGCCGGGCCTGGCCTCCGGCGCTGGCCGTGGTGCTGAAGGGCAGAGGCACGTGGGGCAGCTGCCAGCCGGCCCCGGGGGCGAAGCTGGGGCGGCCTCCTCCTGCTGGGGGGAGCGGGAGGCGACATGGGCTGCCTGGTGGCGGGTGGCTGGGGCATAGCTGTCTCTCCTCTCCGGTGACATGTTTGGAAGTCCCAGAGACATGCTGGGAATACCCTTCCCTTCTCTCTGAGGGGTCTTTACCAAGCAGGTGGCAGATCCTCGTGTAGGGGTTTCGAGTGGAGCGTGGTTTATCAAAAAGTGCGGCGTTCCTTGTGGGTCTCATTTAAACCTGCTGAAGGTTTGGAATACAGTTGGCGTTTACTCTCAAAGTGTATGAAAATGGGTATCTGAAAGACATTTTGAGTAGATGTGCAACTGCTTGCTTGCTTGCGTGTTTTCAAATCGCTCATCTTTTGATTTCTACCAGTAAGTCAGCATCTATTTCTGTGTAAGGAGTCATAATACGAAACACCTTGCAAGGGCTGATCCCTACAACAATAAGCAATTAAAAGGAAAACCTGGGTCCTCATTCCAGTAGAAAAGTGAAGCCAGAGATCAAGCTTCCAAAGAACTTTTTTTTTTTTTTTCGATGTCCTTGATAACAGTAATAACAGTAAAGGTCACGATAGCTTTGTCATCCTGAGTCGTGCTGTTGCTTGCTTAAGAATAGTGAACCCTGCTGAGACTCGGATCAGGTACATCTGATAAGGGGGACGGAACCAATGTGTTTATTTCCAGAATGTGCCAGAGAACCTGTTTCTGGTCCTTGCTCTTCTATAAAAGGCAGGTATTTATTTACATGGTTTGAGACTCGATGGCTTTTCCCGTAAAAGGGAGTTAATGTATTAGAACAGTTACTACCTTTCCTTCCCCTTCTGCGTGTTGATGGCATGAGATCTTAGTAAGAAGAATGGAAGGGGAATGGGAAGTTGGGATGTTCCTGATCTAAGATTATACTGTTGTCAAAAAGAGCAGTTTCACCTTGACCCTAGCTGCATGTTCCTTCCACTTTCCCCACGGTGCTGCAATGATGGGGGAGCAGGGTAAGTTAGGATTAAGCCCCAGAGTTGTGGTTACTTCCCTTCCTGCTCTCAGCATAGTTTAGAGAGGTCGTTTTTTCTTGGCAGGTGACTGTATCTGAGGTCCGGTACATCCATGGATATATTGTTTTTGAGACAGTTGGTTACCTTTCAAGGAATTAAATTGTAAATCCTGTTTTTTTAAAGTATTATTTTGCACTGATATTGCATATTATAAAATATTAGGAGTATGCAATGGGCACAGAAATATAACAAATTATTTCTAAATAGTCAGCAGTATGTTTTTGTTTTGCATGCTAGTCCACCCTGAAGAAAACAAAAGAAACTAAGAATCTCATTGATAGCCTTACACTGAAGAGAGAGAAAGTTGAAATAATTTAAATGGATAAGCATGCATCTGTGCCTGGGTATTTCATATATTTGGGCTCTTCTGTTTTAAAATATTTGCAGCCAGTTTGGAAATACATTGAGGACACTACATTTTCATTTGAAATATAGATAATAATAGATATTAGAAATCATTGAGCTATTCAAGCAAGTAAAACTAAGTAACAGCAGGAAATCTGGATGTACTAATGCAAGGTCTTGAAAACCATTACTTCTCCAGTTGGAGAAAGTACTAATGATGTGTAAGCTGGGAAAGGTCTTTATTTTAGAAATCTGATTTCAGATTCTGTTGCTGGTTGTTGTTTTGCCTTTCTTTGTTTGTTTGTTTTTAACACAAATGTCTGTGCTACCAGAAATTTAGTAGAGATTTTTGTTACCTCTGTCCTCAGTGGGTTCAGGCAAGGTGGGGCACAACATACAAGTGCAATAAAACTCTTTTCTGTTAATGGAATTAGTCCTTCCTTAGCGGAAGGATAGCTGACCATTAGCTGAGGACACTGATGGACACTTGTCTGTTGTTATCACCAGGGCCACGTGATTACAACAAAATTTTGGTCATTGTAACTACACCCTCTGCAGTACCATGCTGTAAAGCACGGAGATAAAATGCTGTAGGTCGGTGACTGGTACTCTGCTCATTGTCCCTGTAGTGTCCTGTATGAGTTGGGCACTGCTCTGTGCCTGAGGCGAGTTCTTTCTGTGCTGATGCCATTTCCACTGTCTCTTTTTATAGAAGGTCGACAGCAAAATTGCTGTCTTGCTTGCAGCTGTTAGCAGAGAGAGGTAACATAACTGTGAATGTGGGCAAATGTGTCCTCTTCCTCAAGGTATTTGGGGTGTTACCCATGCACTGAGAAAAGCCATATGGACTTTAAGAGCCACTACAGGAAAGAATGAGCAACTTGTATTTTTCTTTTCCTGTATTTTATACTGCAGATAAATCATATTTATGTTACTGATAGGTTGCTGAGGCAGAAAAAGTAAAGCCTACTTTTTCATGTCCCAGGCGGTGTGACTTTTCAATCTGATTTCAGACCCTGCAAGCAGTACTTGAAGTTGGTGTGCATAATGATGGCAGAAGCTTTAAAGCACTCACATGTGGAAGAGAAGTTACAGTCTGACTGTAGCTGTACAGAGTGAATAGGAATGACCTGTCACCACGAGTGAGAGGTCATGTATTCTTAGGGAGGAGTTCAAGATCAGGCAAGCAGAGAACTACAGAGGACAAGTTACGGTGAATTAGAATGTGTTTCTGTAGTACTGGAGTTTAACGATCTGGCCAGATGAAGGCAGATGGGAAAAGGTTAAACCCTGAATAGAATTATCAGCCTTTCCTTCCAGAGCACACTTGTCCAGGGTAGGCAGAGGGGAAGTGAGTAAGAAGAGGCAGATGTAAGTGGGCCCTTACAGAAAAGGGAGAACATGGGATTATGAAGCCAAACCAAATCTGTCCTAGAGCCTGCTATCCTAGAGATACTGGGACTCCTTCTGTAAGCAGGGACTCTTACAAGGATTACAGAGAACGTGGTTCAATTGCCAAGTGAGCAGAATATGCTGCTTAGTAGATGAGGAGATTTTACCAACAAAGGTTAGAAAACTGTGCAAGATCAGGATACTTTTGTAGTTTCAGGCACTTCTCTATATAGAGCCAGGACAGGCTGTTTAAAGACTTCCAGGAATGCTTGGTCACAAAATAAATGTGGATGCTAAACATTTCTCAAGTATTATATCTTCCTGGCTGCTTTGGTAAGAAATGCCTGGATTGTTCTGCTTGCCACTAGAATGCAGCCTATTCTGGGAGACAGGCTAAAGCTCAGTCAGCAGCTATGAAAACTGCAGCACTTTGGGACTTAACTGGAGGAATTTATATAGTGCAGAGGAATTTATGTAGTGCAGTCCTCTGTACAGGATTGTCATTCCAGTGTTGTGCCATTGTACACAGGAAAAGACATATTAATCCACGGGAGCTGTGTTGAGTGCTGTTTCCTAACACAGCACCTTCAGCAACAAAAGGAGAGACTGTGTTTCACGGGTGATCAAACTACCGTTGGGGAAATGTAGCTACCTGAGGGGTGTAACGAGGCTCACCTAAACTTTATGATGTTGTCTGATGACACAAGGCACGAGTGACTCAATGGCTAACAGAGCTGTTGCATTATAAAACTTGCTTTCTCTTTTTGCTTTTGAGAGCTCCTTCCTCAAACTTGACTAAAACCTACTTCTCCTGTAAGGTGATTGATAGTTAGTGCAAAGTGGGAAATGGACATGCAGAAGGACGATGGGGACGAAAGAGAACCCTTCCGAAGAGGTGCCCAGAATTGTTTTCCATTTCAATAAAGTCTGATTAGGTTCAGGTGACTTTATAAGCACATGGGAGAAGATATCTACAGCTCTTGAACCTGCAAGATTAGTGACCTCTAAAATGTATGGGATCACTGTTGGGAGCTCACAGGACTGTTTTAGTCCTCCCATTGTAGAACAGCGCGGCATCATCAAGCAACTGAGAAGTGAGAATCATCTTGCCCTGCTCCAGCAGTATTAAGTTCCCTTTGATTTTTATATATATATATGAACTAGGGACAGGAAAGAATGGGTATGTTTTCCTGTAGTACTTTGGGGGTCTTTGTTGGAACACGTTTTTCCTAAAGGCCATGTAGTCTCAGAGAAACTCTTCTGAATCCATATCTGAAGGTTTTTGATCTTCCTTTTACAAATGTATTTGGACAAAGGAATGTGGTAAGCACATTTAAATTTTACTGTGTGTGGTTGCCATGTAGGTTTTTATTCTGACTGCTCAGATTTGCGAGCAGTATTGTGTGAATGTCACAGATGACATTCTATGGGTTGCAACGGTTGTAACGCATTCTTGCTGCTTCCTGGTATTCAATAAAACCAGTGGACTTAAAATAAATCATGTTCAACTGCTTTAATTTTAGCATAAAATTAGGATAACTTGTTGACTTAGCTTTATTGTTCCGAAGAGTATAACATTACCCAAGAAACCAGCAGGATGCATAGATGTGTTCTGTTGGAGAGGGTTCACAGAATATTCACAATAAATTGTTGTCTGTTGCTATGATACAATCAGGGAAGATCAAATGGTGGATAAACATTGCGCAAGTCATCAAAGAGATCAAGTAATGTATATAGCTAAGGGATGGAAGTAATTGTGGTTGGTAGAGACCTGGGGAGAGAGGCTCTTGACTTGAAGAATAGTCTCAGAACTGTGTGCTAGAGAGCAAAATGGAGGTAGATAAAGAACCTTGATGATGGAGGAAAAGAGAGGAAGACACAGCCTTAAAGCCACATAGGCAGGAAGGAGTAGGCATCCTGGTTAAAATGCTGGCAAAAGTTCTTGTAGGAATCTCCACCCATGGCATTTATTTTCTTTCCTTTCCTTTCTTTTTCTTTTTTTTGGCCTGCAGTATGTCAGGATTCCTCTATCTTCCCGTACAGAATAGACAGCTTCCTAAGGACATATTCCTACAAAAATATTTATGGCAAATTTTTAAAAAATTTTGAATATTTCTTCTACTTTGTTGATTAGTTAGATGGTTCTTCATCTTACAAAAATGACTACTCTTTGTAATGACTGCTTTTAATAACGTGATTTTTTCATTGTGCCAGAGCAGCCAGGTAACAACAGAGCTGTCTTCATTTCCCAGATCAGCCCAGATTCCAGCCAGCTGTTTGTTTCTTTCATGTATTTATGCAGATTTATTATGTCCATTCTTGTCTTCCCTTAGCACAAGAGATGAAACAGAAGATAAACCACTCATGCCTGCAGCAGCACTCCCTAGTTGCCTAACTGCCTATTCTTCTTCCAGACGCACCTTACTCCATCCCACACTGGGGAAAGCGCTTTGGTGAATAGACTAGCTTTGTACCATGTTCTCAGGGTCAACAAATGGAGAGTCTGGCAGGTTGACAGAAGAGGGAGGATTTTCTAGCCGGCCACTAAATCACCACTGAAAATGCCTTGCCACTCAAATAAGAGGGAGTAATCTAAACTCTTTGGTTGACTAGTTTGAAGAAAAATAAATAAACCCCACACTTTGTCAGGTTTTTCCTCACAGTTGTGCTTGCCTGATTTAGCAAAGAATTTCAAGTGACTTCAGGAGAAGTGAATTGCCCTGCTTATTTCACTGGGTGCCAGCTCAGACTTGGAGACAGCACTTACTAAATTGAGTTAAATTTCTCAGTTTTTCAATGAAAGAAAGGAGTGGAAAGGCCTTTAAAAAGAACTGCAGGGTCCATTTTAGAGTTCTTGGTTTTGGTGACCTTTTAACAAGGCACAGCAGGACTGAAACTAGCAGTGGTCAAGTTCCCTGGCTTCAGAAAAATGAAACCTATTTTCAGAAGCTGGGCTACTTCATCCAGTGATATTTGTCACTGGAATGCTGTAAAATGCCACGTGCCACAATTCTACAAACGTGACAAATAGGTGTCAGCTTGGAGAGGAAACAGCCTTTCTTATGTCTTTGCATCACATAAATTCCCTTGTGTTTTGAGTTGTGGCGTCTTTAGTTGATTACTCATGCTCAAGTGTGAGAAGAAATACTACAGAGCTAA
Organism: Anseranas semipalmata; assembly: GCA_013399115.1. Classification (NCBI taxonomy): domain Eukaryota; kingdom Metazoa; phylum Chordata; class Aves; order Anseriformes; family Anseranatidae; genus Anseranas; species Anseranas semipalmata. The sequence goes on from VXAA01006955.1 coordinate 1,261,681, forward strand.
TTATAATCACTCTTAATTAGATCTTGCAGCAACTCCAGCAATAAATTTTATGGATATGAAAAAAACATCGTAACAGCAAGGATAGAGTGAAGCTTTGTATATGTGGTTGGAAGGGAAGAGAAAATAAAGACTGAAAAAAATAACACTTGGGCGTAGAGCACCACAGGAATTTGATATGAACGGCATGCCCAGAAGACAGGAGACTGGCTGCTAATTTACAACCCAGGAGGTATTGTTCCTGACCAGCCTTTCCTGCAGAATCACATAGTGCCCTTCTTAATAATGAGGAGCATGTCAATTCAAGACATTTCTGCAGTCTGACCAGCTTAAAAGTTTCCATCCAGTCCCTGTAGATGAAGACCAAACAGGCAAAAGCACTGACATGGGAAAAAGCAGGGAGGCCTGCAGCTTTCAAAATTTGATTCATTTACATTAACATAGCAGGTATTTCTGAAATTTCTGGTCGTGCGGGACTGTGAACCGTTTCTAACTACCTTGCTAAGTCTTGAAAGTGAAACAGGTCTTAGAAAATTGTTATATAAAAAGGTCTCACAAAATTATCTGCTTAAACAACGTGCTCTTACGTCCCACCTGTAGTATTAGCAACAGGAGTGAGTGGTGTTCTCCTGTGAAAGGCAGGTCTTGGACATTACATATTGCGATATGGTTCGCTGCAGGTCTCCTGTGTCTCTTCTACCTGTGATTCTCGTTATCACAAAGCAAGTGCTTAAAACATCCTCCTGTAAGTACGTAAGTGGATGATTTATCTCTGTTGTTGGGTAAACCACATTGTATTTCATGGTTTGCCATGTGTCAAAAGAGTGAACAGCAAAAGATAAATAGAAATCCCAGAAGAGTAATTGAAATTCGTAAGAGCTAACAGGAGGCAAAAGAATTGGATACTCGGTGATGTGGTCTGATGGCCAGTGTGCTGACTGAAGAAAAGTTAGGGGCTCTGATCTTTTTGGAACAGTCAAGCTCCTGTACATGACAAAGGGCATATTGCTTTATTCCTCCTTGTCTTTGTTTCCTTTCCTGTCATTTCCCTGTTGAGACTTAAATTTGTCTACAAGCTCCTCAAGGCAGGGATTCTCCCACCTAAGGCATAACAAGACTGCGAGTTCTACTAGGGTTGTCCTATAATAGACCAACAAATGATGATAATGCATTTGCTGTTTCCCTGGCAGCCAGAGCCCTGTGTCTGCACAGCTGATTTCTTTGAACCAGTGCCTTCCTCCTCTTCTTGAAAAAATAAGCTCAAAGGTTTTCAAAACCTGAGTTTTGAAATTTTTAACTTGATGCATTAGGTTTGTCGTGTTTATCTGCTGTCTGCTGCAGCTTGTTTAAAATCTGTAGAGACAATAATATGCTGACAAATATAATGCTTTTTGCTTTTGACATTAAAAAAAAAAAGCCTAAGGTTTTAATTTTGTTTACTTCTCAGTGCTTCAGACTATTCAAGTCTTTCAAAAAAAACAAAGCAAGGAGAGGAAAAAACGTTAACAGGAAAAATCCTTAAAGAGTTCATTAGGAAATCCTTGAGCTTGCAAATTGGTCTATAACTTCAAACATTCCAGAAAATAAACCAGCACGTCTAAGGATATGTCCCACTTTCCTTCCAGGATGGCTGAGATGCACGGCTGAGAATACTCTCCCTTCACTTCAGGGCCTTTGCGCTTTTGTGTTCCTTAATTCTCAGACGCTTCTGAGGAGGCAGCTATCCTTGCTGTTTGTACAACGGGAGTTAAGGCACAGAGAAGTTAAAGAAACTGCCAGTGTTTCTGGGCAAGTGAGCAGTGTTTTCTGAAATGCACATCAGGGCCTCTGAGTGAAATCCTTGTCCCACTAGCAATACAGCCGAGAGGGGCAAGGTTCTGCACTTCCTTTCTGTTAATAATGCACACAAATGAATTTCTTTGGTCGTTCTCAAAATGCTTTATAAAAGGAGTCAAGGATCTTTAGTGCAGTTTTACAGACAGGGAAACTCAGGCCCCATGCAACAACACAGCATTGCTCAGGCCGCTTTAGCAGTCCGGTGGCATCCTCAGGAATAAAAGGCACATTCTGCGCGTTCCAGATGGGTGCCCGAGCCACTAGGCGCCTCTGCCATCCCCTGCTACACAACGCTCGCGTAAGCAGTTTCCATCTCTAGGCGGGATCTGAGGGGAGTAAATGGCAGCGCTGGTAGCAAGCTAGCTGGGCAGTGTCATTTTCCTGGGTGCATCACATTGCACTGCCTGCATGTAATCCGAGATAATGGAAGCAGAGGGAAGCAATGCGTGCAATATAATACAAGAGCCAGCACGGTGAGGACAACGCATTTCTATAAATATGAGCTGCTAGAGCAATCTAGATGGTGCAATTCCTCTCACTAATATGGGATTTCTGTTGTTCTGAAGGGCTGGGACAAGTACCCTCCTTAGGCAAGCAGAAGCTACAACTTAGAGCATAGATGTTCCTCTTCTGTTTCTTTGAATACTGTTTTTCCCTCCTTTTGTCAGCAGTATCCCCACTTTCTCTCCTCCCTATTGTTTCCTTTGTATTTTCTTCACTGTTGTGGTGTGGCTCCATGGGGGCCTCTGAGTAATTTCTACAGGTCCAACTCCGCACCTCAAGGTCATTTGAAGTTAACTGCATCTGACTGAGCAGGAATGGTGACAGGCCCTTACAAGGGCTCTTGACAATCCTTCTGCTGATACTGACCAGAGATCAGAGGAATACAATATGTTGAGAAAGCACATGGTACAAGTCTTCATGCTAGATAAGGTATATGTAAACTAGTAATTGTATAACATACAGAAGTAATGATGCTTTTTAAAGAGATTTTCACTGCTACCTGGACAGCAGGTAGAACAGGATCATTATTTTTTATTTTATTTTTTAAACACCTCGGATCAAATGTTTTTGGGACTGAACTTCGTGACTTTTCCAAGAGAGTGTGCTGCTTTCAGTAGGGTTTTAGAGGGCAGTCCTGACATGCAGTAAAAGCTAGTAGAATGGGATGGAGCTGGCCTGAGCAGTGATCTGACTCCAGCCTGGCATCCCTGCGAGGTCACAAGCCTGCCAGTAGGGTGCCCAGAGGTTTGGCAAGAAGAATTGGTGCAAACAGCTTCCTTCTTTCTACCCAAAGAGGGCCTTGCAGAAAGGAGCATAGAGCTGGGCACGGAGCTTGGGCTAGAGGCTAGCACTGCTTGGTCCCTAGGGGCTAGGCAGGCCATCTCCAGTTTTCTGGCTTCTCTGCAGGGTGGGAGTGGTGGATCTCTGATGTTGAAAGGAGCAGAACAAAAGTGATTTTCAAAGGCAAGCAACCAAGAGAGAGGCTGAGGACTGCTTTTCCTGGCACCCGCTGTGGCTGCACACAGGCAGCTGAGATGGGGGAGAGCTTACCCATGTGTCTTGGAGTGCCTGCTACCTCTTCTCTTCTTGTCACTTGCAGGTAGGAGAGAGAAACTGGTGGCAATTGAATTTATGTAAGGAAGAGCAGGTGCAGATCAGCTCTACCTCAGCTTTAAAACACGTCTTTTCATGACCAACTCCCTTATTCAGAGTGCATTCCTACCTCAGCTTTACACCTATTTCCTGGCACGTGGTGTATTCCTTGCCTCAGCGGTGGCAGGTCTTGTATGTCCTGTGCTGCAAAGCAGGCTCTTGAGAGAAGGAATTGGCTTTCACTTAACCTTTGTGTATTGTTTTGTGATTTATCTTTAAAGATGCTTCCCAAGCGCTCAATGCCACAATATGCTGCAGTATGCTCTATTGCTTGTCTGAAAATTGTTCTAGCTGTAGCAGCCAGAAATGTACATTTTAATACTCAGTTAAAAATAGCTTTGTTTGTTTTAAAGCACCCTCCCCTACTTGGTATTAATTTCCATGGAGTTGAAGAATTAGAAATTCTCTTGGTTCCTGTGATGGCTGCAGGCTGAATTTGGAATAGTACCTCTTCCAAGCAGAGTTTTAATGACATCAACAGTAAGTTTCTTGAAATATACCAAAATCCTTACCATGATATGTCTTAAAGGAGACATAACTAATGAATACTCTTCAGTGTTCTTCTATGTTTTTTCACTCTCTTTTTGTTGTTTCTTTTGCATTTGAGTTGAATGCAATTCAATTCTTTATTAGGTGTTCTTGGACTGGTAGCAGTACTGCTTTGGCTTTCTTCCTAAGTAAAAGTTAGTGTAAGGGTGCCATTTCGGCTTTGCAAAGGGACGAAGGAAAAAAAAAAACCACCACCAACAACAAAACAGAATAACCTGACAGGCTAGTTATCAGCCTGTGGTTATGTATTGAGCTGTATCAGGCTTGGATGTTGTCAGATAGTTTGGCAGTATCAACTCCTTTTGGACCAGGCATGACAACACAGTCATGTTTCTATTTCGTAAACCAGAATACATTAGAGCACGTTGCAGCTGAGCTGGCTGCGGGAGAATAGATGATATCTAGTCAGTCTTGAACATTGTTCCATAAAATGCTGAAAATCTTGCATCGAGCTTGTGCAGCCTGGTGCTTTGCTTTATACCATGTGGATGTGGAGTTCTTGTTCTGCTGCAATGCTCCTCAAAATCAGGCTTGCTGTTTTCTGGCACTACAGCTTCTATTCCTCATATACTCTTACGTTGATAAGTTTGGCAGGTTACTTGGAGAGCTTCAAGTGGGCAGATGTAGAGATAGGGTTGGGAGAAACCTTGTTGAAGGAGTTGCATGTGAAGAGCTACATTAAAGCTGAGATGGACGTAAGGGCCCTGGTAAACTTTGTTACATTAGTAGGCTTTGGGACATGAGAAATACTTCCGGGAGGTTCCAGCTGTGCATCCAGGCTTGAAAGGGAGTTGGAATGCTCAGAGAACATATAAGGGGACCAGCTTAAGAAACTGCAGAAATGAGGCAATAGGAGGGGTGGGACTGTCTGCAGGTGGGAGACAGCGAAAGTACTAGCCTAACAAAGAGAGAAAGCAGCTGGAAAACAACAGGCTTGGAGATGGAGCAGGTGGTCCTGTGAGGTTGAGAAGGAAAGCTTTTCTGAGTCAGGTACTGTCTGAAAGACGCTGGAGGCTGCAGGCACAAAAGTGATTTCCTTTTGTGGGATTCCACCACCGCTTGAGGGAACAATACATTGGGTGACTTTGTAAAGAGAAGGCCTTGTGTCACAATGTTCAAAACTGCTGAGTTTTTCTCTTCCTGTAGAAACTACCAATTGGTTAACTTCTGGAGTCAGAAAACAGACAATGTTTTCTCCATTACACAGCTACCTTGCTGGTCTGAATGTTATTTCTGTTATGTATTACTGTTCTTTAAATCACAGCTTTTTGGTTTTAAAATTATTTCCCCTACTTCCCCAGAAGTTTTAGCAAAATGGTAGCAAGAAAAACCTAAGCATTGTGAAGAGCTAATTATGGAAGGAAAATCCCTGAGCCTTAACTGGGGGCTCAGAATAAGTTGCCATTGCCTGGAAGCGTGTTGGGATGTAGTAGAGAAGAAACCGGGTAAGGCACTAGAGTGGGGCTAAAGCTGGCTTTGTTCCATCCATGCTGCAGATGAATAAGTCAATTCCTCCTTGTCCTCCATCTGTAAATCACAGACGATAGCCCCTCCTTAGCATGCCTGCTCCACTTAGATACTAAACATTTTGGAGCAGAGGCTGCCTCCGAGTCTTTGTACAGCACAATAGGGTCTCAGTCCGAGCAGGGCGCTGGCAAGCTCTGCGCAATAACATCCAAATGCTGTAGTCAATGCTGGCGTTGCCACAGCTACGCATGCTACAGCAACTTTTTTTTTTTAAAAAAAAAGTACTTGAGCCATACGTGATCTGAGCTGATTCATGCTGGAAAGGCAACTATTTCCAGAAGACTTACAGCGTCCAAGATGGAGGGGAGATCAGATTTCCTTGGAAACAGCTTTCAGGTTTTGTATTTTATCTCGTGCACTTGCCTTGAAAAGGAAAGCCAATGTGCTCCCTTTGCTTGTCTACCCGGAGAAGTCACTGCGCAGCAAGGTACGGCTTACTTCTGGCTGCGGTACCCAGCCACGGAGAGGGGTGGGTCGGGAGGGTGGGATGGCAGCTACTGGTGGCCAGCATGGCCTCCAAGCCACTTCTTCCTTCCTCGGGAACAGGCCTAGCCAGCTCCGCTCTCTGCCTCTCCATCCCAGCTCTGTCGCTTTCCCTTTTTGCCATTTTGGTGGCAGGTGTGATCTGGTCGTCTTCCGCAGCTGGACTCAGCTCTCCCTTCTCAGCACACAAAATTCATTGTTGTTTATGCTTCTTGGCAGCCCGAAGCTAACCGCAGTCGTGTCTGTGTCCGTGTATATATATATATATATATATGTGGGCATGCAGCAGCAAGGTGATGGGGTCCCAAGAAAGGAATATGGGATTGGAAGTAAGTTTAGCTGGTTTGTTGAGGGAATGTGTTTCCAGGAGCAATACCTGAGGGAAGGGATTAAACAAAGTGGAAGGTCAAGTGGTTGGAGAAGGCCTCTCAGAGGCAGGAGAGAAGGCCAGTCCTGCTCCAGCCAGCCCCAAGATGGGAAGTTTGGACCACAGACAGATAGCTGACACGTATTAGTTTCAATGTCACTAGGTGAAGGGCTCAGCTTACACGTAAGGGATATGCAAGGCAAATTGTAGTAGTGGGATATTCCTATTTGTTCTGGACCCCATGCCCCGTTTCCTGGCAGTAGAAAGGTTAGGTTTTCTGCAAGGTTGCCCCTACTTCTTGTGCTCACCCCAGTGCTGGCTGGCATTGCTGCTCTTGCCTGGCTTTCAGGGGCTTTAACAGAGACGCTCCCACAGTTGATTGGTCAAATGAAGCAAAATGTCACAGGGGGAGACTATTTTGATCCCTTTCACTGGGGGGGCAGAGGGGAGGGAAGCAGGGGGCCAGAATAAATGTCATAACAGACCTGAAGTTTAAAAAGTGTTCCTCCGAGTGTGGACAATGCTTGCTGGCTCTGACTCTCTGTGAGCTGGAGCGAATGTGGAAGGTGAGCCATTGTGAACGACTGTTTCTCCTCCTGCTAAAGGAACCCAATGGAACAGCCGGAGGTGTGGATGGACTGGAGGTAGGTCTGGGCAGCCTCCTTTGGGACTGCATGCTGAGAGGCAGGATCCCTCGGGAGGGATGCAGCGACTTCCAGTCGGAACTCCCAACGCTTCGTTTTCCCTCTGTGGCAGACTTTGTGTTTCACGGAGTCTCCCTTGCTGATACAGGACACGAGCAGTACAGGATTGTCTCAGCTGCAAGCTGTTTTGCACCAGGTTCTGTTATTTTAATGCAGGAGAGCTTTCTGGACAGTCTTAGGAGCTAGAGAATCCTCTGAAAGCAAGCTCTCGCGTTTTCTCAAGTAGCTGCTAAACCTTGTGCCTTGTAACACACTTGAAAGAGTACAAACATCCAGTGGAAACCTGTCCATTTTCTCTTGTGTTACTGCTTGCTTAGTAGATTCTATGTTGATGATTACAGAGTGATTTCATGAAAATTCATTTTTATCCTATGTATGATCTGTCTAGCCCGTGCTAGCATGTTACAGTTACTTCTTGGATAACATCAGTGTTGCGGTTTGTTGTCAGTGGCAAATGCTCTCGCTGAGCCAACTTTTTGATCTGTTTAAATCATTAAGATAAGTAGCATAACATCTTCCTGGAACCCTGCGATAGCAAGATAAAGTGTGTTCGGTGTTAGGAAAAGAAGGGTTGTATGTCTGTCTGTACCTCTCAGAAAATGTTGAATGTTTTTAGGCCTTAATCTGCAGCCATAACTACCCGACTCTAACCTGCAATTATTAATTGGGAGCAGAGCCAGCAAACACTGCAGCATTGGAATTGATATTCCGAGAACTATGGAAAACAAAGCTGGGGAGCAGAGCAGCAAAGGGAATTGGTTTGTGATAACTGCATATACAGGAGACAAGTATAATGGGCTCTGTGTTTCTCGGAGAGACCTAGTGAGAAAGATGTGGAATAAATATATCTTTGAGTCATTCTCCTTTCCATATTTGAAAGCCTCCTAAACATGTCGTCACAAACCATCTGCATGCTGAAGATGTGCAATTTGATAAGGTATGATAGATTGTGTTATAAGTGTGACAATGAGGGCATGTCTAAACACACAGCAAATATTTTCCTTCTCCTGTGGAAAATGTTTACACATGAAAGCAGAGTTTAGGTTTTGTCAGCCAAAGGAGGAGATGATGACACCAATAGCAGATGCCTGTAGTAAAGCTGATTGCTTTTAATAAGTTAAGTGAATAGCTGATTTGCGCAAACTTTAGGGTGAGAGGAAGAATGCTCGGAGTCCGTTTATATGTCTGCAAAAGGAACGTAATATGCCAGTACAAGAAGGTGAGTGACTTTCCAAAATGCCAGGCAGTGAGGATGAGGTCCCACAGGAAGCAGCCAATGGTTAGTTCTTGACTTGAGAAGGCCCTTTTCCCACTTGCTCTTTGGGACCAGCGAATGTTTCTCGGTGGAGTGAGGAAACCTGAGTATTGAGATGTGTTGCTCCTGCCACAGAAAAGGAATGGATGGGGAGGGCAAGCTGGGGGAGAGCTCTGGACACTGGAGCTGGCTGCTGCTGCTGGACCCAGGAGACTGAGAGAGACAGGGCAGCAACTGCAGCTTGCTGAGAAAACCTAGCTCGTCCTCTGCAGGAACCGCTGCCCCGCTCCCTGGGTCTTTTCCATGCTGTGCCTGCTGCCATTCTCCAGCACGGATGTGAGGGCAGGGGGCGGCTGGGATCTGGCCAGAAAACACCGCGCTAGGACAAAACATTCCCTTTCGTGACGCCTGTGCTGTGAAACAACTTGTTGTGAGAGTGCTCAGGGCTGCAGCACAGGTGAGCATGCAAGAAGCATAAAGCTGGCTTACAGCCAATGGTATTTCTTCTTACCATTCTTCCTCCTTTTATTTTCTTTCTCCACCCCGAAGCATGGGAATGTAGTAATTGAATTTTGACCTAGTTTCCAGATTCACTGTAGCGCAGCCATTGGAGGGGGGAAAAAAAAAAAAAGAAACCAAACTTAAGAATGAAAACCAGCCATTAGTACCAGTGGGGCAGGAATGTCAGCACACTGTTGGAAGTATGCTCTAACAGGCTTGTAAAACAACTGTTATCCCGCACGTTTTTATGAAAAAAGTATTTGCATTTACATTTTTTGATATTTGATCGCTGCTATGCAAACCTTATAAGACTGAGTTCAGGTTGACTTCAGATGAAGTACTCTAAGCATAGATGCTTGTGTAAAGTGCCTGGATTTTCAAAACTTGGCTGGAGATTTCATGGCAGCCTTTCTTGTGGTTATTTCTGGCACCTGTGGCTGCCAGTTGGAACGCGGGGCTGTAGATATGTGTGGAAGTGGAAAGGCATGGGTGTGAGCCCTTGTGTGGAGTAGGAGCCTTTTAATAGAAGCAGGCTTGATTTAAGGTGGGTATTTTTAAATGAGCAAAGATTTGGGGAGCAGATGCAAGTATGAAATCCAAACCAATTTCCTCATTCCGGCTATTAATACAAGAGGGGAAAAAAGGTCCTTTGAAGTGATTTCAAACAGCAATTAATATCCCTTGGAATCTCCCCATCAACTCTGTAAGAAGGCTCGATAGGAGGAGGAAGTCAGAGCTTAACCTCGCAAAGTAAGATAGGAAAGCAGAAAGAAACGGCCAGAAGATGTTGTCTCGAGTGCTGGGAATGCCACTTCTGCTGTTACCAAATAGGCATAGGGATACCCCTGGTGCTTGAACAGGTGTTATGCTGTGTCTGCTGCAGTGGAGAACCAGAGGGTGTTAGTGCCCTGGGCTGCATTTTCCCACCAAACCCAAGACTGAAAATGAAGAACCAGTCATTGTTGCTGCTCTGCAGCCATGAGCTTCGTAAGAAAACGGTCTAGTCCCAGAGGAGCAAGGAGGTGCCTTGGAGATGTCCTCTCCCATGGTGGGGAAGGATGGGAGCTGTGAGAGGGGACCAAGATGGTGGGGGGAAACGCAGGCGAAAAGTTCAAGGCTCTGAGAGATGGAGATAATCCTCATCTGTTTATATTAATAAAATGATGTGTGAGATTCTCCAAAGGAAATATTTTATTCTGGTGCTTTGTAAGCATGAAATGAAAGCTTGCCCTTTGACAGCACTACTATTTTCTTAAAATGCTCCACCAGAACATGTTGTCCCTTCATATCTGTCAATACTCTGTCATGCCCCGAGTCCCATAAAGTACACAGAACAGAATGTTGTTGCAAGACAGTCGTCTCCTGTTGCTACATAAATGTTGAGGCGAAGCCTAAGTTTATTAGTTTTTAAGGCAAAAGGTATTGTTTCTGCACATTTTTACTTCACACAGTGCCTTAATTTCTGTTAGTCTTAGGCTGGTATGCCCTGAATGTATTTGGCTTAGTGGAAGGCAGGAGATGTTGAGGCCAACTGCGTGCTTCATCCCTAATTTGTACGTGGCAGCCTGGCCACGTAAGCAGTTCCTGCAGATCGGCCCTCGCTGCCGCGTGCAGAGCACCAGGCAGTCCTTGCCCTTAACTTCCCCTCAACCAATTGCCTCCTCCCCCTGCAGAGGAAGATGGGTTTTGCTCTCATGGGGGTTGCTCGCTGCCGCCTTTTTGGGGACTGCTGCAGGTATCAGCAAGAGGTATTTTATCAGGCTTTGTGTTCAGCAGTAGGTCTTGTGGAGAGATTTCTCCCCATTACAATGCCCCTGGTTTTGCCTTTCGTAAAGCACGCAGCTCTGCCATTGCTCCTCCTGGGCCTCGACTTGGGAACAAGGAGCAGAACAAATGGCAGGTTCGCACAGGGGAGCTTCTATATCTAAGGGTGTCCAAGGGTGGGACTCTGGTCTCCGGAGTGCGTCGCCTTTAGCGGATTTCAGCTCGAGTTGCTTCTTTGTGACGAGTCCCTAAGGTCTGGGGCTACCCGCTCCCGAGTCTCCTCATCTGCAAGAGCTTGCAGAAGCTGCTGGGGCAGGAGGCTGCGGGGTGGGATGAGTGCTGAAGAAGCAGCCAGCTCTCTGCAGTACCTCTTCCCTTGGAGCCTCATGGCTTTTAAGCAGTCATCCTGCAGGCAGCATTGTTTTCCGCTTCTCCCTTTCCTCGTCCCTAAATTTCTTAGTGCATTGTGGTACGAGAAGGGCTCCAACAGCTGTGCTGTTCCCTTGGGAAATATTGTGATGAGAGGGGGACAGCTGTTGGTAGGGGTTTTTGCCAGGACCTTTCCGTTGCAAAGATAGTTGCTCAGCACCTGCAACTTCTTGGACAAACGCTGCCTGCAACGAAGCAGTAGCAAAGGTGTCTCCGTGGCTGCTGGGGTGCTGCATTTGCTTACGAGAGAGGGAGAGAGCAAACCCTTTGTAAATAACACGATCGCTTCTGTTGAGGTTGCATGTAATCCTGGAGCAAAAAAGAGCAAAAGCTCTTTATATTGGGTTTGATTTTTGCCTTGCTTTGGCTTGAAGAACACAAATTCATAGTTTCACTTTTACTCTGTGTTTTTCCTAGGACACTTTGCTCTTCAGGCTCTCTTGAAGTGGCAAAGACCTTTGGGAGTTGCATAGGCTGCTGAGAAATTGTTTGCTTTAAAATATACAGTTTCTATTGAAATTACCAAACAAAGCATTTAAAAATCATTATGTCCTTCAAGTTTTATTTATACAACATACATTTCTGGCTAGACTTGACCTGGAAATGTTTGCTTTAAGTGTTTTATTTAGGATGTGTTTATATAAAAGAGTAAAGGAAGAGCAATAGATGTGAAAATCCAAATAGTGAATGATAATGCTGTTATTTAATTCTTTGACAAGCAAAGCCAACTTTTATGATGACCCAGCTTAGACAATGGGGTGACACACTGAAGCCCTTCCCAAAGGAAAAAACAAAACAACCAACCACCCTTGGTATGTAGCATTATAAGTCCTCTGGCATAAAAAAAGAGGGCACCCAAGGCAAAAACAGGAAACACTTTAAAAGCTAATCAATGGAAACACTATTGTTCGCTGGGAATCAAGAGTGTGTGTTATTACAATAGGAAAAATGTTCAAGTCAAAAAGCTGAACTGAACTGAGAAGATGATGAGGAAACGTTTAGATGGACATCTGGTGTTTAAATCAGCTATGTAAGGGAAAAACAGTGTTCCAAGATCATTAACCCAAACAGTCCTGGAAATCAATTAATAATTGTCTGGAGCTAAGCAATACTGAGAAGGATACTCAGGTGTACATATGGTTGTATCACGTGGAGAATCTTGTAATTTATCGGTACAGTACCTGCGGTAGTGAAGGTGCCATTAGAACAGGAGCGAGCCACCCACACCCTGACTTTATGGTTGTGGGGATGACAAGTGTGTCTGTCCAAGGCATTTCCTATAAATACTCGGTTTGTGGTGTACTCCGTCAAACAAGTTTTGTTCTGTTTCATAAGATTCACCCTATGCAAAGTCTTTCGGTTCTGGCGGCGTAGCTCTGGATGGGTTTGCCTTGTGAAGAGCGAGCATTCCCCACAAAGTGGGATCTCACAAGGAAGTCGCTTTTTTTCTGGGGCATTCTGCATTTCACATTTCCTGTGAAGTGTTTCCAGTTCTGCTCCCCATTTTCCCTTATTCCAGAGGGGGAGAGTGTGTGTTGTTTCAATATCCCAGCAGTCGTAGGTGGCAGAAGCGTGTTTCAGCATCCTGTGCTCCGGTGCTTTCTGGGGGTGTATGAACAAACACCCTTTCCTCGCTTTAACAAAGCCCCGTGTTTTTGGCTCCCCGACCAGAGGCCGGGTTGGCTCCGCGCCCTCCAGCACGGAGCAGGACAAAAGCGAGCGGCCGAGAGCGGCTCGCTCCCTCCGCTGNCAGGGGGCCCCAGCGCAGCGCCGCCGGGCCGGCAGCCGCTGCCACGCAGCCTCCGCTCGGCCGAGCCCCGCGGAGCCGGGGGGGTCAGGGAGGTTTCTGGGGCTGCACGGAGAGTGGCCGGTCTTGGTCCCAGATCCGTGCAAAGCACAAACGTGTGTTGCTTCCCAGTTAAGAAGACCACAACACCTCCCTTTATCCATTCTGCGCTAAACCGTGCAACCTGAACGAGAGATCTATTGCAAAAGCTTTCGAGGCATATACAGTATGCTATCAGGAGATACCAGGAGGTTTACCAGAAGCAACTGACCCAGACAACACAATCCCCATAGTGCTTTTCCCCTTTTGACACGAACGAAGAGACTGTTGTGGCATATATGGCTATCAAAGCGATAGGATTGCTCATTTCTCTCAAGCAGACATGATGTATTATTAATTATAAACGCATCAAGTACACATAGCAAAAATGTAAGCCTCTAGCTTTCAATTCTGTTTTACCTCAGCTGAATGTTTTCCATCACCTCTTGTTTCTGCCTCCTTCAGAAGGTGGAAGCATGACCCTGTGCAGGGGAAGTCAGCAGGAATTTGTCAATTTGCTGCTTTGGCCCTGTCTGCGGTTGCACAGTGAGTGGGCAGAAGCTCAGTCAGGATGCTGAATTAGGACTCTGATGGAGACTGAAAAGTCAGCTCCTCATCCAACGGTGTTTTCACGGCTAACTGAGGCAGGACTATCAGAAAATGCAGAAGCTGCTAATGAAGTGTCAAAAGCCAATAGGTTTACTTGCATTATACCATTATATTATAACAACCAGGTATGAAGTAATCACCTTGCTGAGATGTTGTGATCTATCTAGATTTCCTGGGAAGTGGTTTGGTGACTTGAACACAAGCAGGGAATCCAAATATGGGAGCTACAGAGTAGTTTTTCATGGTTGCCCTTAGAAATCAGCGCTATTGGACTAATTCAGCTGTAATATGAAGCTCGGTGTGTAATGGAGGAGTTCATTCCGTAGAGTTCAACAGCTAGAGTGAGCTGCATACCCGTATCTTTAAAAAACGAAAAAAAAACAAACCCCAGTGTCCTTAGGAATAGTCATGACCAAGGATTGAGTCCTGAAAACATGCGTGACTGGTATTGCTGATGCAAAGACGTTTGCCTGCATGCACAAGTGTTTTCAGGGTTGAGTCTGCCTTTGTAAATGATGACTTGGCACTGACCGTTTGTCGACAAAGTAAAAGAGATACAAAAAGCCTCTTAGGCAAGTATAACCGTAGTGTCTCTGCACCTAGTTCTTTCTATTGAAATGGTTTTATCCTCTGAAACTCCTTGACTTGCACTGAATTACTCCCGACTTAATCCAATGCAAATATTTTTTCACGCAGTAGTCTCCACAAAACCCTGGAAATACAGGAGCTGCCAGTTTCCATCTAGTTCAGCGTTGTCTCTGACAATGCTGTGGTCAGCATGAGCGGCTTCTGAGGAATCTACCAGAAATTCTGCAAGAGATATTTATGCAATAACCTGCTCACGGGCAAAGTTCTTTGTTCTACCAATTCCACTGAGCATGTGCATTTATGTATTTTCTGCTTTTTACCAGTGTAACTTGGGCAGTTCTCATCATACATATAAATGTCAAACGCTGTCTTTGACAAGCGTACCTTGTCAGACGTCTCAGAAAAATTGTATGCTGGACAAGAAGGCAGAAGAATAACTTCTGTATATCAATGGACATTTAGCTAAATGTGGCAGCCTGTCCTGTGCAATTGTTTAAGCAGGCTGCATCGCTTTTGTCGTGAGCTGGAGGTTTGCTCTGGTGCCGCTTGGCTTCAGGAAGACCGCTGGGCACACCTTTTCTTCGCTGCGTCTTTGTGTGCAGGGCTGAGGCCAGTGGACTGAAAAGGCGTGTTTAAACAGACAGCCAAAGACTTCACAAATAAAACTGCTCCTTCGGTGCCCATCCTGTCAATGGGAAGGCAGCAGGCTTTAATCCCGAGTGACGAGCACATCTGAGTTGATTAAATAAAAAAAAACCCTACTAAAACAGTGGAAACTATTGGATGTTTTTTAAAGAGGGAATGTGTGGGCCAGAGTGTGCAAGTGACGTCAAAATGTACATACGCACTATGTCGTACAAGTCGGGTCCAGCTGATGGCCTTTGAGTTTGTCAATCGCACTGACAGATGGGACTGTTAGGTCATTTTCCTTGGGTGTTCCTGTGTATGCAGAGTGTGCTCGTTTTCAGACTTGGCTGCGATAGCTGCCTTGGCTCTTGTTTTAAGGACTCCTGGAAATGGTTTTGGTAGGGTTTTAGGTCATTATATGGAGTGATGGTACCTTTAAAGACGGACTGAAAATCATGCATTGTAATGCCAAAACTTTTTTTTAGCCAGAAAAGTAAATGCATAGGTTTAAGATGACAGTATTTTAAGGTATAACGGCTTGTGAGGAAGTGGAAATGCAACGGGAGTTACCTAGATTTGTTACTGAACTAGTGAGCTGCGAGCCAGCTGCTGAGGATGGTCCAAGAGGTGCTTTCACTGAGGGAGCTAAACACTCGATGGGGGGGAAGAATTTGTTGTCCAAGTAGAAAGAAGCAACAGCAATGTTCTGCAGTAGCTAACGTCCTTTTCTGGGGACCTTCCCAGTTCATTTATAAATAGAAGTGAAGTGGAAGGTGTCCAAACTAATGGGAATATCATTAGAAAGTTAAACGACGAAGAGAGTAGTCCTTGGTTCTGAGCTGTTGCGTACGCCTTTGGAACAGGGCAAGATGTATAGTTACTTGGCTTAGAACTAGACTACAGAAAGCTTCTAAATGCACTTAGTGCTTTCCTTGTGTTAACACAGGGGCTGCCATTAGCTCAAACAAAAACACAGCTCCAAAAGACTTTCATCGCAGACAGATGAAGGCCTTTGCTATGCTGTCAGTGACCCACTGGAAACCCACTGATTGCTTAGAAACAGGCACTTAATGCACCTGATTCATTGAAGGGAGCGGAGGAGCACAAGTCCTGACCAATTGACATGCAGACCACAGGTCTGAGATCTTTCAGGAACACGTTAGAAAGGGGGTGAGGGGACAGTACCTTAAAGACAGTTCCTTCTTGTCAGAGCCTGGGGAAAGCGCAGTGGTGACAGCAGCAGAGGGGAGAGCAGAAATGCAGCGGGGGGATCGCTTCTGCAGTGTTCGCGCCCCAGCCTGCAGGAACCATGGTTTTATTGCTGCTTCTTTTTTTGCCCGTCAATGGATTGTGTTTATTCCCTGCTACAGAATTTGGACAGGTTGCAGAAGTAGAGCTTGGTGGTTCAGGAGCAGCTGAAGAGGCAGTTGCCATGTGGTAACCCTAAACCTTGCTGAAGAAGTGGAGTTTTTCTCTCCAGGGCTACAATAGTCCCCTTTGTTCCCCGAGTGTCCATGTCCTTTCTGCTGATGGATTGCTGTTCTGCCATGTCACTTGTGAGCTGTGTGCAGAGCCTCGGTGTTTAGAAATATTTCGTGGATCTCATCACCTTGGCCTGGACAGCAAAGCTGAGCACAGGAGCTGCAGCCTACTGAAGAAAACTTGGGGCATTGCTGTCTTCAAAGAGCAGCCTGGAGAGAACTTTTCGAAGGGCAATTTCGGAAATAGAAGTAAGTGTGTGTGGGCTGTGGTGTCAGTGCTGGGGTGCTGCCGCTCTCGCAGGTGGAAGCGGGCGGGGGGCGGCTGAGACCCCCGCGGGCCGGGAAAGGGCTCGCTCGCCGGCTCCACTCGGAGGGGCAGCTGTACGAAGCCGGCCAGCAAGCGGC
This sequence comes from Anseranas semipalmata, assembly GCA_013399115.1. NCBI lineage: Eukaryota > Metazoa > Chordata > Aves > Anseriformes > Anseranatidae > Anseranas > Anseranas semipalmata. The sequence goes on from VXAA01006955.1 coordinate 1,278,284, forward strand.
GAACTCCCGGAAAAAGTGACGCTGCCCTCCTCGCGGGCTGCAGGGGGCCCGGGAAGCTCCCGCCCCGCCGGGGCACCGAGCACCTGCCCGGGCGGCGCTGCCGGGGC